>OX439140.1:164728868-164802987 GCA_949318255.1 Pollenia labialis
TTTTTTTATATAATTTGGTTTAGAATTATTTACTTGGCAGAATTAAAACTGGTTTAAAATTTTGAACTGATTTGTAAATTAGATAAATAGGAAAAATATAAATAATTTCCGAAATGTATCCCTTTAGGAAAACGAAATAGAATATTGAGAACTGTGTATTGACTTTGATTCCGTAGTTAACTTAAAAATAAAACAACATGGGAGGCAGAAAATAAATTCAAAAGAAAAAAATTGTATTTATAGTTGTTGTTGTGTTATTTTTGTAATGTTGGGTTAGTTAAATTGTTAAGTACGGAGAACAAAATCAAACTAGAAAGTAATACAACAAAATACATAATAAAAATGTACACTTACGTTTACACTGCTAGTTAAAAGGCCTTTTCCCTTAAGCAAATTTTATTTATATATAGCCACTGTGCAATGAATAATTATATTTTTATTTATATGTAGGAAGAAAATATAAGATTTAAAACATTCTTACGTTAACATTATGCAAACGAAAGCAAGAAAAATACCGATATTCTAATAATTCGAATTATAAACAATTCACTATAATTTTTTTTTTATTTTTAATTTTGAGCTCTCCTTCAATCAATTTTCACTGTTTCATTTACTTAATAAATTTTTATTTTTTCTGTTCAGCACGAGTTTAATCGGCAAATTAGACGGAAATTTTTGTTTTACATCGACTTAAGTTGATATTTGTCGAAAGCTGTATTCCAAGTTTCAGTACAGATTCTAGTGGAATTTCCAATCCTACACTCAAAAAATTATGTAGTTAAATTCAAACGAAAATTAATTTGAAACAACTTAAAATTCATTTAAAAAACGGATCATTTACATTTCATTTAAAACAAATGATTTTTACATTCATTTTTAATTTTTTTATTTATTAAACAGCATATTCCGTAAAATTTAATAGATTTTACTTTAAAAAAATATATTTTAACCGAAAAAAATCAAACTACATAACAAAATAAATACGGAAAAACATTATTTTTTGGTAGTTTGTATTTTGAATAACAAACACAAATGTTGAAAAATAAAATTATTCGTAAAATAACTATATTTTTATTCAATTTTAACACTACGGAAAACGAATTTAATAACCCACAATCAGTTACTGTAATAATTTTATAAGTGTAGGTATTAAAAGAGAGCAATTGTGGAATTCTTTAATAAAGCAGAGATAAAATTTGCTGCTATTCGTTATGATCTACTCTCCTCTATTAACTAGTGTGTATGGTGAAAATGAAAAGAGATAACAATTCCACTAAGCTGAACTGCCTTCTCGTTGATTGCTAGGTGGTGCTACTCCCACAAATTTTTCGGGGAAGTGGTGTTCTCCTTTTTTTCTATAGCTGTTTTTTCCAAATTGATGTTTCTTTATTATCTACAATATTAATGTGACGATAATCTATTCTTCCGTTGAGAGCTTTATCAGCTTATTTGGATTAATTTTCAATAAATAGGTATCAAGATTATCTGTAAAATTATAATTTTAATTTAACCCCTTGACTGTCCAATGTATCACATATGATGCACAGGTGTCATGATGGATACGCTTGCGCATCATATTTGTCTTATTTCCTTTAACAAAGTTTTGTATGAACCTTTCAAAAGTAAAGTTATTTAACGCTCTGGGCGTGTCGACAATGTTTTTTTTCATATAAGACCTGAATATTTGTATGGGAGAACTGTTGGTTTTTCAAAGAAATTTTTGAAATTTTAATTGAGCTTTAGTTCATTTATTTTATTTGCATTAAATTATTTTTAGTGAAGGAAGGAATTTACAACATAAAATAAATTGAAAAAATTTCGAAAATTTTATTCTTGACTGAGCACGGGATTGAACTCAGGCCGAATTTACTAGTTTTGAAAACATGAACATTCATCAGAATTTTTTGCCGCTATACCGTTTGCACTACTGCGGCGCCTGGCACTCTATAGTCAAACATCAATCTGTATCCAATGTTAATGGTAAGTAGAAATAATTACAACTCTGTAAATATATGTATAAATTGTGAACTTAGCTTTTAAGATTTACTTTCTAATAAACAGTTGAATGGAAAAGGTTATGTATTATTTGAGTACGGGAAAAGTGATAGTGCACTTATGAATATAAAAACCACAGTGTAAACATCGCGCTATGCACATACGTGCCAAACAAGAAAATAAATGTAGTTCTTATCCTTTAAACACAATTTTAGGACAACCGTCTTTATAGTTCTATAAAATGTCCATGTTGGTCTGAGGAGTCCTTGTTGTACTACCCAGTAAAAACTTCGCCTAACACATTATTATGTGAGCGAAGTTTTTACTGCGTACTTAGCACAAAAAATCCTTGAACTTTTATATCTTTATTGGCATTTCTTATAAACTGATATTAATTCTTTAAAATTATAACGATTTATCTTAAAAGATTTTAAGGCTTAAGTTGGACGGATCGGTCTTAATTGCATAAATAGTTCCTCAAAAGTAAGGACAAATGCTTACAAAAGAAAACAAATTGCAAGACACAGAAAAAATTATTTTTCGAATTCAAACAAAAAATTTGTAGTATCAAAACATTTTTTGTCTGAAATCGGTCCTACAAACAAATTCGCATATTCAAACAATTTATTTGCATTTTGTTTACTAAAAAAAAAACACTGATTTATTCAAACAAATAATTTACAGAATCAAACAAAAAGTTTACTGAAATTCATATAAATTTCAAACAAATAATTTTGCTGAATCAAACAAAAATTTTTTGCACAAGCAATGACGCGCACCCAAGCTATCACTGAAGGAGAAGGTGAAGGCAGAAGCAGATCGGCGGCTGGCTTTGAGACACATGTTTTGTTGGAATAATTTTTGAACGAAGTCTTGTTTATACACACAATGTTTTTCTTCATCACTCACTGTAACAAACAACGGCAGCAGACCGACTCGATATGTTTTTCGTTATCATTTTATTTTTGTATTTGATGTATTTAAGTAAACAGTTTTCAAAAATTGAATACGGGATTTTGTTTTTCATTCTTTTTTTTCCAACTTTGAAACCAACCAAAAATTTATTTTGTTTCTTATAATGTTGTTGTTGTTTCTGTTGTTTAAAAAAGAATGAAACTTTTTTTTTACCTGCTATTTTTTTTTTTTTGTTTTTTTTACTAATAACCTCGTCGCGCTATTTTATCATCTTTCTTCTTGTTGTACTTTTTTAAAGCGTCCAAAAATAAACTGTATGTGTTTTGTGTTATTGTTCTTATATTTCACATAAAAAAGTGTTGCTTACGATCAAATAAAAAATGCAAAAACGACAACATTAAAGAGCGTTTAATATTTCATACAAAATTATGAAAAATTGAAACCAATAGCGCGTATATTATATTATTGAAAAGTTGTCAACATTTTTGTTGGTTAAATAAAAATTAAACAAAAATATTAATTGAATCAGTAAAAAAATTTGTAGAAATTAAAAAAAATTTCAAACAATCGTTTGTTTGAAAATAATTCGGCAATAATTTTTTCTGTGAACCTCATATATCGTCATTTTCCATCCTTATTAAATTTTTATTAAAATAAATTCCATATCGCTGGGTTAACATATACAGGCTCTAAGTCCACTTTTTTAAGAAATTGACATTTTAATGCAGTAATGTGCAATTAGTAAAAATACATTGTTTACAAAGAAAAAATTACAGTTATCTCATTTTTGTTGTTGTTTTGTAGTGATGGGTCCCAATTATAAGTACAGTTTAACCATTTCTCTCAAATTGTTCCATCACATGTATTTTGATTGTTTTTTGTCTCTCCTGTAAAATTTTCATATATGGACTTAGAGCCTTTACATGTTAAGCCAGCGATATGATCCTTAATAAGTTGGGCGGAGTTCTAGTTTTTACCAAAACTTTTGTAAACGAAAACAATAAATTTTATCGGACAAAATTTAAGATGAAATTTTGTATCAATTATTGTACCAAAAATATGATGTTTGAATACTTTTAACCGATTTGAATATAAAAAATATAAAAACAAAACTGTACTTTTTAGTTGTTATTGTTTTATCTTTAAATGCTGGAATTGTGTTTGTAAAGAACACACACAAGTCATTTGTATGCAATTTTTTTTTATTTACACAACATTTAAGAGAACAAACTCCAAATCAATTTATCCATTTTCAAACCTTCACACAGAAAGAAAAACACTCGGGGTAAATAAAGATTTTTATACCAACTTTAACTACGAGTCGTACTTAAAATTTTTAGTGCGAATAACAATAAAACGTATTTAAAACAATCCTTAGTGGGATTAATTTTAAAAATAAATCCCGGAATTTCATACATAAAAAATAAAATTCTTAAACCAAGTACAAAAAAACATTGCCCGCCACCCTGAGAGTAAAATTACAAAGTGGCTGTTTTTAACCTCAAAAATTGTTGTAGACACTAGAACAACACTACACAAGTGGTCAAAAACTACCTATTCGTTTGTTTTGTATAGAAACAAAAAAAACAACAGCACAAGAATTAAAACAACATTATTTTTGTGTTAAATCGTAAAATCAACAGCAAAAGCTCTTATTTAGTTTATATTTTAAGTTAAATATAAACATCAGCATTTGAAAGTAGAAAACATGTCGCGCAAGATGCTAGTATTTTATTACTTAAATTCTGTAAGTTGTAAAACGGGTAAGTAAATCAATCATAATTATATTAGCCATCTGTTTAAGGTACACTTTCGGATTATTTCAAGTACGAACTCGGGATTAAATCAACTTAATAACATTTGATTCAAGCGCATTTTTAAGATTGATTCAATCTTAGTTTTACTTAAATCAATCTCATTTTCGTATTATTTCAAGAACGAATAGGGATTAAATATGGATTAGTTAAGTACTTCGCAATTGAATAATCCGTACATGAATCAATCTTTCTGTACTTGATTCAAGAAAATGCGTACTTACTGTTTCGGATTGATATAAGTACTGATGGAATAATTTTTCTTTTCAGTGTACCAGACGTCACATACTTTTCCTCATCCAATAACGAAATTTTAATTTGCCCTTTACTACACAACACTTAGTATACAGCTGGATTTAAAAAACAAAGTTAAAAAACTTCATATATCCTTAAAATAAATACACCAACCGTTTTGGTAAATGTCAAGCGTTTAGCTTCCAATTTTACTGCAAGCAAAATGTGATTACAAAAGTTTTTGTAAAAGAAATGAATGAGAACAAAAAGAAGAACATGAAAAATATTAAGTTATTTTCAATTTGTTCTACAGCAACAAAAACAACTTTCGACCATAAAAACATGTTCCTTGCATTCACCAGCAACACCATCAAGGGCTTACAGAGCCATTACCGAAGAATTTTGAAAAATATGGAAAACGTTATAACAAAAACTCTTTTGAACAAATTTTCTATTCTTTATTAAAAAAAAAAAACAAACAATTAGGAAAGCATATGTGGTCAAGCCAGACAATATAATACCCTACACCACAGACTTTAGAGAGAAATTTTCTAGATTGGTCCCTATTTGGGGCACATTGATTATCTATGTACCCTCCAGATCAATTATGTTATGAGGTTAAAATTCACACAATAGTTGTTAATGTATTTTGTTGGGAACTCTTGTCGGGGGGGTGCTTTAATACCATGGGAGATAAGGACATGATGGCATTATCTCTCATTCAAAAGGGAGATAAAGTCTTTTATATGTTTTTTTCATTTGAATGGGAGATAAGCCATCATGGCCTTAGCTCACATTAGTAATATTAGAAAATGGTTTTATCTCTCATTTCAGTTTTGAAGAACTTTTGCATTTTACATTGATTAATAGTTTTCTTATTTTTTAATTAAGGGGTAATGATTTGCCCTTTTACTAAAGTTAAGTATTGAAATCTGGCTTCGCATACTAAAGTTTTTCTGCGTTGCAGCCTGCGGCCGTGCTTACAGGTTTTCTCCTCCAGTAGGACGCGGCAGGTGGCTTCGCTGAATAAAGTTTTCCTGCGTGCGTCACAAGAATAAAAAATGTCTTTTCCTGGAAACAATAAACACTAAAGTATTGGAATCTGGCTTCGCAAAAATATGACTTTATCTCTCATTTGTGAAAAAAATATGGCTATATCTCTCATTTCGCAAAATTTTAAATATAACCTTACCTCTCAATGATTGGGCAATAAGGCCATTATGGCTTTATCTCCCATCAAATTGAAAAATAAAGCCATCATGGCCTTATCTCCCATGGCTTTAAAGCACGCCCCCTCTTGTCATATATGGACCGATTCCAATAAAATTTGTTACGTAAATAATCGTATGATAATAAAATAAGTTTGGAGTAAATTTAAGCTAAATACCAACATAACATGATGTTTTATGGTCACAAAGACTCTTTTATGAAAAGAATCTTGTATGGGATTCGATTCAGATCGATTCAAAAAGTGATTCTGAGTCGATCGGTATACTTAAAGGTTGGTGGTCTAGCACCAGTATTTTAAGGTATTACAAACATAAAAAAAACGCATCTAACCCTCCCAACTGTTGCCAAGCGGGTTGCCAGTCAGTTTTTTTAGTCCGTGCACTTGCCAGTTTATTAAAATTTTGTATTCCCACGAAAAATTATTTTGATATCAAAGAAATCTTATAAAATAACGACGTTTAAAATTCTTGCGTTTTACGTTTTCGATTTCCAGCATGCCCCTGAATGTGCCGAATATTTTTTTTATTTAAGTACGAACATAACATGCCCCCATATTCATAAAAAATATTTTTGTTTTATTAAAATTTTATTAAAATTTACTGAGGAAATTTGTTTAGTAAAAATTTCATAGGAAATTTTCTCAATAAACTATTAAAAAATTAAAAATATTTTTTATGAATATGGCGGTTACTATTTTAAATGAACGGAAATTCATTCGGATTTGTAATTTGTTTTTTAAACAACGTGCCTTAAAGTAAAAGTAATTTTCATACTAATGCCTGTCATTTCAACAACCAGATATCTGTTGGTGTTCTTACCTAACAGTTATCTTTACCTATCCGGTAAAAATAGTTTGGTAATTTCAACGTTAATTTTGCCTACGTATTTTTTCTTTTAAGTTTTCTTTTAAAATATGGCAGTTCAACTAGTATGTGGACAAACATGTTTAAATTATCAAAAATTCGTTACACCATAGATATCTATACACAGCTAGATATCTGCTTGTTTTAATTTTAAAAAAATCGAATAGCAATAATTTAGTATGTATTGAATTTAGAAATTTAATTTTTTGGTAGATCGAAATTTCCTCTGAATGATTATCTATTTTTAATTGATTTACATATTCTTCCTTACTTCTGTTTTTTTCGTAAATTTTGTCAAGAATTCTTCTTGTAGTGCAAAGTACATTTTTTTGTTTTTCATTTGTCCGTCTTTAGTTTTCTTGTTGACCTTTTTCAGCACCACTCGAGCCCCGCGCCAGTCATGAATAAAAAAATAATCAATAAATTTTCATGTTGTAAAATTCTATTCTTTAAAAAAATAGTTTTAAATATCAAAATTTGTATTAAAAACGAAAAACTTTTAAAATAAACTACAAACAGTAAATGTAAAACATTTTTGTGTTTAGATATTAGTGTTTTTTTTCCCCCTAATCCAAATGATCATCGAGGGTGGAATCAACGTTAGCAAAAAAATTTTGCACAATTTCGTTACTTGGGATGAGATTTTTATGCACTAAAAATAAAAAAAAATATGCTCTTAAAATATGCGCTATTAAGTTCTAAAAGATGCTCTAACAAAATAAAAAATATGCACTAAAAGCTGAAAAAATTTCTATAAAGAATCGTTTTTTAATTTTACTAAAATCAAAAATAAAAAAATTCAGTCTATTGTTACTCAAATATCTTAAAAAACTGATTTTTATTTTTGTTTGTTTAATTAAATAAGTACTATTTTACTAACAGTAAAACTTTGTCTTGTATTTGAAGAATCCTAATGCATTTTGAAAAAAATTGAGGTTTATAATTCTCATTCGCTTAACAGTTTTATTTGCATAATATATTTAGTTTTTTCTAAAATCTTTGGATGAAGTTTCCTGACGATCTGGCCTAAGGAATTATTGAAATGCGCATAGGAATAGCTTATCCCATCAACAATAAATTTCAGTTTATCAATAGTATGAAATGGGAGTTTATCACATTTAACGAATCCCAAATCAAAATTATTTGAAATATATTTATTTTTTGGAATTCTCAATTTTTTTTGCAAAACGTTTTTGATTTTTTTTTTAATTTGTCGGGCTATTCTTCCTTCCACATTGTTAATTAAACTTTCTGCAATAACTATTAATTTAACTTGAGTATTGAGTTTAGTTCACTTCCCTCCTTATAAGTTGTTGAAAAATCAATATATCCATAATTGGAAAATACAAATATTAATTCTTCTGATTTTATTTAAATTAAATTTTTCTATCGGTATCAACAAGCCCTTCTGACATTCTTAAATTACTCAAAGTTTGTGTAAGTGGACTCAAGGGCTCATTAAAAATTGCACTTTAATTTTTTTTTTTTTTTTAAATTTCCTAAGCTTATCCCTCGAAGTTTTATTCTTGTCTGCAGGAAAGAAACCAGAGTCTTTGGCGGCAATCGAACCTGCAACCCGCAGCGTCTACCGGGGCACTCGAATTGGATTTTAATTTCCTCTGCAAAGCGGTACAACCCATAAGCCAAGCATGTAATTTGTAACATTTATGGATAAAATATTTTTAACTCATTGGAAGCCTTAACCATGAAGGTTTAGAAAAGAAGGATGTTTTATCGAAATGTTGAAATTCTTTTTGACGAAGGCTGTAGCGGGCCAGAAAATGCATTACATTCTGCTGGTGTCTAATAATTGTAAATTTTTCTGTTCATACAATATACCAAAAGACAGCTAAGGTAAAATGTAACAAGAAGATACAATATAATAGTCTGGTAGTGTATAAAGTCATTCCTAAAAATTAAAAGGAATAGGACTATTACAAAAAAGCTTTATTAAATACATAACTGAAATTTAGCTCATAGAATAAATTCGAAAAAATAAAAATGTTGAATTGCATTAATAACATTAAGTTTTATTTTGATTATTTAAAGAATTACGAAAAAGTCCCTCGGGTGAAATCTAACCCATTTATAAAAATGTGTTAGCTACCTACATCCGATTGAATATTTTGTATGATTTTAGTTTATTGTTTTCTTATTAATAATTTTTTTGTCAAAAAAAAAAAAAATAAAAACAGCTTCAATAAAGGAAAACCCCTGTATATTTTCATTAAATAAGCAGTATGGGTGTTTTTTACCCGAAGAACTTTCATGCAAGTTATTTTAAGGATCATTTTAAGGTAAAATTTCATATATTCATCTTAATTCGTTTAACCCTTATACGGGCTTTGGCTAATATTTCACACATTTTTATTTTGTCTAAAAAATAAAAACACCTTCAATTAAGGAAAAAACATCAGTATATTTTCATTCTATAGGCAGTATGGGTAATTTTTCACCCGAAAAACTTTCCTGCAAGTTACTTTGAGGAACGTATGAGGGTTAAGAACCAACATACATAAGTGTTAACTTCATTTTGGAATTTTTTATCCTAATTTGCATCCCTTTTTAGTGATATTTTTCAATACATGTCAATAGTCTAGTCCAAACGATATATTTGTTGTTAAACTAATGTAAAATTTCATAAAAATGTGTATTGCATCTTCAAATGTAAATAGAATAAATTAAATTACAAAAAATTCTTAACTTTTGTAGGAACACTAAAATCTGGGTTCATTTTGGAGAATTTAAAAAAAAAACTTTGTGCCAGAGAAATATGCCTTCAAAAATTCTAATGCGAAAATTTTCCAAAAAAATGTTTAAAAAGATTTTGCAAATTTTATTTAGTTTGTTTTTTTTTGCTCTTTTGCATTTTATCTCTCAAACCTTTTTTCCCAACTGACTTTAATAAAATTTGTATTAGTGTCAACGTTTCAAACGAATATAAAATTATGCTACACAAAACAGATTTTTGAAACAAAAATAAAATAGAAAAAATATTTTTTTTCTGCTTAACTTAAATATTATTTTAGTTTATTTTTTATAAGTATATTCTTTCCACACTTTGTTTTCACCCTTTAGTTGTTTAAGAGGAATAAACTAAGGACAAGGGCTGGGCATGTGTGTGTAAACCTTTTTCGTTTTGCAGTAAATTGTTGTTAACTTTGCAAACATCATGAAAATAAATTGTCACAATACCATGCTCAATTTGTTGGCAAATATCACATTTTTACACTAAAAATCCTACGTCAAATGTTGGGAAGATTTCAGTATAAAAGGCGTAAATAATCTGTGACAAATAATTGTTACAGTTCTCCCTTTTATTTGATGACATAAATACAGGGTGGATCGAAAGTTTAAATTTAATAACTTTTTTGTTTATAAGTTTTTTCAGATTGTGTAAATAACACCTGGAATTTAAACGTTTAGAACAAAGTGTTAACGAAGCACCAGAAAAATCTAAATGCTCTAAAATGAGTCCAAAATTGCGCAGCTGAGGTCATTTGAATGACATTATTTACATACTCAGTGTAAAACAAATTTCAATTTGTATGTTTTATAATCTAAAAAAAATAAAATACATATATACATAAAAGAAGAAGTTATTAAATTTGTAATACCCATGGTGAATTTTCGTCTACTCAGTGTGCAACTGAAGCTACTTAATATAAATATCTTTTTAACTGCAAAAAGATATTAGATTTGCATTAAAAAAGTACCCCATAAAAATATATGACTTAACATTTGTTGTGGTTTGTTAACAAACTCTAAAAAAATCAACCAAAATGGAAATATGTTTTAAAAGGCAAGATATTGATGGTATTAAGCCATAATCTACGTGCAAAAAAAAAAACATTTATCAATATGATCACATATAACAAAACTATTTAGTTGTTTAGGAAATGCTGGTTATCAGATTATATGGTTATTTTGTTATATTCGCAACAACAAAATTGATTTGTTTTTTCTAAATATATTTTGTTGCTGTTAATATAACTCCATAGCCATATAACCTGATAATCCGCCTTTCGTGAACAACCCATATGTTTTAAACGAAATATTTTTAAACATGTAATGGTTACTTTAACCACATTATCGTCATCGGCAACCATATAATGGTTTAATTAGCCTTCCATAGATAAACCATATTATGGTTGTCTTCAAGCATGTTTTGATTAATAGTAACAAACAAATATTTATCATTTTATTGTAGTATTAGTTGTTTGTGAACCATAACTTGTTGCCTTTAAAAAGAGGAGAAAGTTATTGTTAATTAATAAAATTTTAAAAACCTGAATCTGAGTGTTACCGTTTTCGCAAGTGCACTGTATCATTAAACATTTTGCTAGTTAATTGAATTTATTCCAACAGATTCTTTATATATTTAGTCCCGTTGTTCCTTTTAGGAGCAAAAGGCCTCAAAAAGGTCTTTCGTTTGGGTTTGTCTGTAGCAACACATTTTATTTCATTTCGGGATACACTAGCCTCCACTGCTTCCACCTCCAATAATCTGCGCCAGGTTTTTTCGCCTTCCTTGTGGTATCAATTCTATACCTTTATTCTTTCAGCGATTTTCATACGGCGTGTCTCAGCCAGGACCATCAGCGTCGCTTCATTTCCGCATGAATCGGTGTCTGGTGAGTTTTTACCCACAAATCACTATTTGTGTTAGTATCAGAACAGAATATACTGAGAATTCCACGAAGGCAAGAATTTACAAACGCCTGCATTATTTTCAATTCGCAATTGGATGGATTCCACGTTTCACATGCGAGAGAAGCACGTTGGCATTTAAGATTTTTATGTTAGTACCTCTGGATAAAGAGGTAGATTGCCAAACCGAAAATAGAAAACCGTAGGCAGCTTTAGCCATATTTAGACGTGCTTTTATGTCTTGACTAGAAACACTACTGCAATAAAAATGCTCCCGAGGTAAGGATACTGATTATATTTCTGTGTAGTACAAAGTAAAAGCCTGTTCGTTATTGTATTGATGCACATCTTTTTTGTTTTGTAGACATCGATCTTTAGTCCGCACATTGCAGAGTTCCTATAATTTTGATTACATATGGAAACTTTTATGAGTGAAAAGACAAATGTCATCACCATAATCTAAGTAATCTAATAGTCTTTACGACAAACTTTTTTTTAAAAATAAGACAATTGACAAGTTTTTCCATTGTATCAAATTGATTGTATCAAGGCCCATTGAAAAGGTCTGCGCAAGAAGCCTGATGATCATTGTTTATGTTCTTTTTAGTTGTCAAAAGTTGTTTACATGTGCATGTATACGTTTATGGTATGCGACACATACACGTTTTTTTATTTTGCTTTGTATATGTGGTAGTAAATTTTTAACAACTAAAAAGAATCGTTTTTTGTTTTTGTACAAGTAAGCAGACCTGATAGATGGGCCTTGGATTGTATTTGTTTTATTTTTATGTATGTCATATACATAACTATAGATTAAAAAAATCAAATATGACACTATAGAACACCCTGTGAATTGCAAAAATTTGTTTTTATTTTAATCTAATAGTAATCGTATTTAATCAATTAATTATCCTTAAATTAATAAAATTTAATAACTTAACATTGATAAAAGTAATTGTTATTTTACATTAACATATGAAGCGAGCTTGGTCGAAAGTCAGCCAAAAAAGGAAACCAGGATTGAAGCCATAATATTGCATCAACCTGTAATTAATAGGAAATTTGAAAATATATTTGCTTTTCATGAAAATTATTGCAATACACTTTTAAAAGAAAATTCTGCGCAAATTTGCTTTTTATAGAAAATTTTTCAACTGACACATATTTTTAACCCGAATTGTACCAGAACTTTTTTTGTAAAGAATTTTGTTTTGGTTGGCATAAACAATATAATAAGATTGAGATTGTTGTAAAAAATCTTTTTCACAACATATTCAAATGGGGAGAAAACTGGTGGGTCCATATGGCTACACGGGTACATATGTACATGAATGGTTTTTTTTTTATATAACCTGTGTATTAAAAGAATTATTTATTTTGTATTGGAATACATTGTAAGGTATTTTTTAAGATTTTTGAAAAATTAATCGTGTATTGTATGTTATGTACGGTTACAAATAAAACATTAACCGCATTTGCTAGATGCTGTTCGACCATTTGATTTGCCGAATTCCGAAGCACGACGCACTATGCTTCGACCCATAGACAAAAATCAAAAAAAAAAAATTTTGTCTCAAATTGTTTTTAAATACAGATTTTTTGAAAGATAATAAGGTATCTCAAATAAATGTTAACAAAAAAAATTTTTCTGATTTCTTTTGCCACCACGGCGTTAAAATCAGATAATTTCTTGCAAAAATGGCTTAAGAGAAAATGGGTTTTAGTTGTTTCACAAAAATATTCTGAAAAATTCATTTCTTTTAAAGTCGCTCGAAATTTGGGTTTCAAGTACTTTGATATATTTGCAGTTAAATTATAATTAAGAATTTAGTATTTATTTACAAAATAACTTTTTTTTATTGCTATTGAAAAACACAATTTTTTTTGTTGAAAATCCAAAAATTACTTAAGTTTGGTGGAGTATAAAAAAAATTATATTAAATTATATATTTTTTTTTCTGTTTTTGTAAGTTTATACTCTTAGGTAACAGGGTATTCAAAAATTAGTGCCTATTTTTTACCACAACTTTAAAAAATAGGTTTTTTGAAATGCCTAATTTTATGATTTTTACTCAAATATCAGGCAGTTAAGAGTGTTTACTATCATTGCGCAACACAATGGTAAAAAATAAAAAAATTTAATTAAAGCATAAGTAGACCAAACCACTGAAGCATTTTCAAAATTTAGCTCGAGTTCTTTTTTTATGGTCCACTAAAGTTTTTAATTTTTTTTTAAATTTATTAAATCTAACTCTGAACTAAATAACGTTAATAGATGATTTTAATAAAATCTGATGACGGTTCTTTTCATAGAACTAATTTTTCCTCTATCTGCCATTTTTAGGGGTAATTTCAGACCCTCCTCATAGAACACCACTAACACGTACGTTTAAAGGGTTTAAATATTCTACAACAATTTTCTGCATCGAATTTCACTAGGGGTTGTAAAAGACCATAAGTTCGTGTAATATAAGCAAAATGCTTAAAACAGTAAAATTGTAAATTATCAGATATTATTATTAAATTGTGTTTCAGCAAAGTTGTGGGAAATAATTCGAAAAAATTTATGTAATAAATCTACTTTTGAGCTTAACATATTATCTAACTCTCTATCTCCCATTTTTAGGATTAAATGACTCCTATTTTTAGGAGTTTATTTTTTCATTTATGTTATCTTTCAAATATCCTTATAGTTTTATTTTTGCAAGAGCATTTTAACCGTTTAGCCTATTTTTAAATTAAAGATGGTTTTGTATTTTCCACATTGATAATCCGATTCTAATTTGGCATAAATATATAATTATCAATTTACATACCAAAATTAATTACGATCGGACAATTTTTATAGGAGTGATATCGTTTTTAAAAAAGAGGATATATGGCAGGACCTTGAGTCCTTAGTCCGATTTAAGTAAAAATTTACACACTCGTTGCTAGTTGCATGTGTATCAGCGTGACCACTTTTTGTAATTTTGTGGGCATTATTGAAGCTTAAATTATATTTTTCAATTTCAGGACACATGGGAGGTAGGCGTGTCCTTGGGCCGATTTGTCCAAAAATTATTATTTTTCTTAACTAAGCTATTCTATGCTAGTGTACCAAATTTAAAAAATATTTGACAACTCCTTCTATTTTTGTTCCTTCGTTATATGGGAACGAAGCATAGTGCGACGCCTTTTATTTTCAATTAGGGCAGCATAGTGGCCACAACCATCAAAACAAAAAAACTCTTGGCTGTTCCTTCATTTTCCTGTTCAATGATATTCTGGACGTTATGGCTTTTCTCTAAATTTGGCAACATAATAGATTTATTTTTTTTCAACCCAATTTGTGTCATATTGGGTGTTCTTTTCACGAAGCTTTGCAGTTTTGAACGCTGTTATCCATCAGCTACATACATAAACATTAATTGCCATTATTTGTTTTTTGCCATGAAAAAATTATGTATCTTAAACGACTATGAATATTAAAATAAAGTTTAACTTCACTTTAATGAAATTTTATTGGAGAATTTAGGTTTTTCTAGCAATTTCAATAAATTAACCCATTTTTGAGTTACAACCTCCTCCATATTCGAAATAACGGTGTATCTAGAAAACAAGAGCTAACCTAAAAACCGGTGAGAACCACTGGCTTCAGAGTACCCGAATTAGGATAAAACGCCGCCAGGTGCCAGGCTTGTCTGTTTTTAAACTACACTGAAAGAATTATGCTTCATAAATCTATTGAATCAATTTCATTAAATTTTTTCATTAATACAATGAACAATTTCATTACGGGAATGAAATTTTACAAATATAATGAAGCAATTTCATTAACACAACGAAATTGAGTTTCGCAATTTCGTTAACATTTTCATTAAATTAATGACAACTTAATATCTCTTTTAAAAGAAAAATTCAACTTATGGTTATATATAATTTCAATAGGGTTTTAACTTCATATTTTCCATGATAAATGACACGAAATCAATGAAAACAAGATAAGATTCTTTGACTTCAAAATACTATTTGAAGTATTTACATAAAATTTTCGATTTGTAAGTTTAAGGTTTTAAGTAAAAGTTCTTTGTAAAGTTTTTCGCTTTAATTTAATATTTTTGTGTATTTGATGTATAAAAACCATACTTAATAACTCAAAGTATTAAAAGCACTTAATATTTGCAAGTGGTAAGAATTAAATTTACTTAGTAAATATTTATGCAGCAAACAAAAACAAGTGCTTAAGTTGACTTAAGCTAATGTGAGTAAATGGTACTTTTACTATCTTCACGTTTAAAAATACACACAATACACAGGTACAGTTTCAACTAATGTTTTTTTGAAAAGTCACAGCACGATGATTGTTTGCTTAACTTTTTAGAGTGTGCAAATACATTTGGAATAAAAACTTAAGTTTAAGCTTAAGCCGATCTTAATATCAGGAAAAATTGGAAATAAAAGTTAAAAAAAAACGTTAACCAAAGAGAAATAATGTTAATATTAGAAAAGGAGTAAATTTTTTAAAAATCACTTTGTAAAATTTATAATTAGACTCAAAGAATAATTTCTCGTCAAATTGTTTTCAATTAAACCATTTATCAAAAATAAAATCAGTCTTAATTAAAAATGTAATCATGTGATTTATACGTTTACTTATATCAACAATATTTCTGCAGGAAATTTTGGTAAGTTAAAAAAATATTAATTATCAAAATAATTTAATTGATATTATTAATATGCTTACTGGTGCAAATTTAATTAATTTTTTAATTATTAGCGCACAGTTTTTTTTAAAATCAATTTTTATTTTTCTTGTTCTGCTAGAAAACTAAAGAAGATTTAATCACTTTTTTCTTTTTAACACATATTTAATTATATATATTGCAATAAAAGTTGTGTAGCCGTACTTATTATAATAATGAATCCTTATTTAAATACTATTTTACTATTCAGACGATTAAACAACACATCAATTGTTTATGAATGTTTTTAGCGTATTATGATTTTGTCAATAATTTAAAAAAAAAAAACAAACATTATGGGATGTTGGGTTATAAATCCGATATTAAATCTAATATAAAAATACTTTCAAAAAAAAATATTATAACAATTTAGTTTTTCACACAAAACCTCCTTTTTTAGTAAAGAAATAAATGTGCATCATGTGAATTTGTTTAAATGGAAATTGAATGAAAAACAAAAGCTTGACAAATTTAGAATGCTCTCGAGTAATAAAAAACATATTTGTGCATGTGTGCTTTTGCTTTTTCAATAGAGAGAATGTGAAATATGGAAAATGTAAGCAACGTTTGCAGTTTGGTGTCACGCAACTACTGCCATAAAACAAATCTCTGCAATGTATTTGTGTATACAAATCTAAGCGAGCTTTAAGGACATGACACAAATGTTACGCTTAGGGTTTTGTTCACTATTGAATTTATAAAGGTCATAACTAGATTATATTTTTTATTAAAAGGAAAATATATTTAAAGTTTATATTATAGGCCGTTAACATTCCAACAAAATCTAGTAGATTTGATTTGAAATCTTCCTCAAAATTAAGTGTGTTTACATTGTAATTTTTTGACACTGGTGATATTTTGTTTGCATAACAAAAACAGCTGACTGAAAGTTTTTTGTGTAACACATCCATACATACATATAAATAAATAGGCATTTACAAATTAGTATTTTATCTCATTTATAACCAGTTTCATTTATTTAATCAATATTGTTTGTCTTATACTTTTTTTAAATTATTTTTTCAACATTTAATAATTTTTTTTAACAGTTTTGACTGTTTTTTTTATTAAAATGTAGTTTATTTTTTGTGCAGATAGGTTTTTTTTTTCTCTATGGAAACCCCCATAGTTGCATCACATGGTTCTACTAGATTTTTGCGGTAATTTGATATTAATTGGAAATTTTGGGTATCCTTACAATTTATAGGAAATTTTGAATAAATTTGCTATTTAAAAGCAAATTTTACTTTAATTTGTTTTTGTAGGAACTGACTGACAATGGTCCAATTTCAAGGGGAGTATGACAAGGGTGTAATTATCACAATTTTTATTTAATTTATACTCGGAGAAAATATTTCGAGAACAACTTAGTGGAAAAAATATCGATATAAGGATGAACAATACTTTAATTGTCGGGATTACAGAAATAAGAAGATGCACTTCCGGAAACTAGCGAGATATATGGGTTAAAAAGGAACATTAAGCAGACAAAATACATGATTGTGAGCATAAAAAGGTTCCAAACTAATACTTCAATACGGATTAATAATTCCACAAAAGAAAAAGTTTCAACATTTAAATACCTAGGAGTTCAGATTAGGGATCAATGGGATATGTCTAGAGAAATTAAATATAGGATTGAAATGGCCAGAGACGCCCTATTGACATATAGTAAAACACAAACTAGTCACGACATAAGCCTAAAGATAGAAGTACATAACACGCGTAAGTGCGCTCTGCAGATTTCTGTCAAAAAAGTTAAGAAGCTGCATGCAATAAATAAATAAATAAATAAATAAAGTTAAAAAGCTGCATGCAAAATATTTTGACGCGTTAGCGCCAGAAAGTTGGTTAACTTTTTAACGCGTTGTGTATTTTTGACAAGTAATCAGCTGACAATAAAAAGAAAAATTTAACAACTTTGCGAATTGTGAAAGAAAAACTTATTGAAGAGCTTTAAAAACATACAATATTTTTATAAAAAGACTTAATTCAATAAAATTAAAAAATCTTGATATACTTTCGAATTCCTTTTCAATGCAGAAATAAGTAAGCAAATAAAATACAGCTGACAAGAACGGCTTTTGTAACGCGCGTTGTGTAACTTGCAATTTTTCATGCGCTAAAGTTTTTAAACGCGCGACAAACGTCGACGAATTAACGCGTGTCATGTTCTTCTACCTTAACAAGAAAAATACGTTTATATATTTTATTTATGGTCCGTACTACTATTTTCGGCGGAACCATGGACGATTAATGTGTCAGAAGAAAAATGATTAAATTCGTTTGAAATGTCGATTTTTCGGCGAATATTAAAGATCCCATTGACTGACCGCGTTTAGAATGAAGAAGTGCTGAGACGTATGAATGTCGGACCGGAAATAATAAAATATATAAAAACACAGAAAACATCTTGATTGGGTCACATAATGCTAAATGGAAAATATAGAATTCACCAAACCAATCTAAAGGGTAAAATTAAAGGAAGACCCCCGAGAGGGAGAAAAGACATAAAATGGTTGAAAAACATTCAAGATTGGACAGTCACCAAGACGAAAGAAGTCTTCTGAGGGCAGCCAAGAACAGACATCTCTCTAAAACTGAATAAAAAAAAAGGAAAATATTGCTACTTTAATTATTGTATGATCGCTTATATCCGAATACGGATTGGCAAATAAAGAAGAAGAAGGAAATTTTGCGTAAATTTGTTATTGAAAGAAAATTTTGGGTGAATTTGCTTAGAGGAAATTTTATATTTTGGAAAATTTTTGGAAACTTTACTACTTACAAGAAATTTGCCTAAATTTGTTATTTATGGGAAATTTTGACTAAATTAGCTATTTAAAAAAAATCTCGTAAATTCACTGTTAAAAATCAAAAAATAAAGCACGTTGCCAGTTCATTTTTTTTAACCGTCTTCTTGCCAGTTAGTTATAATAAATTTGATAAACCAAAGTTTAGGCAAAACCTTAAAAAATAATCATTAAGTTTATCTCTTCTTACATTTCGCACTCCAATTGATTGGAATTTTACCAACATTAATTGTAGTTGTAAGTAGGTTAAGTAAAAACAACTTGCAAAGCATGTTGGCAGTAAAGTTTTTTCAAGTCGTCCACTTGTCAGTTTATTATCAAATTAATTTTTGGGAACACAAAACTTTAAATTAAAAGATTTTTTTTTAATTTTCAATTAACAAGATTTGTCGTGCTTAATTCCCAATTTTTATTCGTCAGGAAACTTCATCCAAAAATTTAAGAAAAACCAAAAATTTTAAACCAAATAAAACTGTTAAGCGTATAAGAATTATCTTTGTTATCTTTTGCTTTTCTAAAATCTTTGGATGAAGTTTCCTAATGATCTGACCTAACCAACCAATGAAAAGCGCATAGGAATAGCTTATCCCTTCAATTGAAAATTTTGTATTCCCAAAAATTACTTTGATATTTAAGGTTGTTTTTAATAATAAAAAATAAACAAAATGAAAAAAACAAACGGGACATAAACATAGCATTAATTTAGACGGGTTAGGAGAAGATTCTGTAGTACGTAAAATTTACTTGGCTTTTGTATATCGTATTAAAAAATATCGTTATGATTCTAGGGTTAAAGGTAATTTTGCGTAAAAATTATATAACTAGGAAATTTTGCCTAAACTTGATTTAATCGGCTGGGAAATTCTTTAAAGAAAAATTTATATAGTAATACAATTTTTATACTTAGGTCCTTTCTATCTAAATTGACTTTTTTTGACAAGTTTCAAGTGATTTAACTGTTAAACTATAAAATTGCATTTTTATGGAAATGATTTTTAAACATATGAAACCATATTATAACACATTGTACACTCCGTCCACACAGCCATACACAGATTTACATAAAAACCAAAATACAAGTAAATACTGCATACAATAGAATGGGAATATAAATATTTGTCGTTGCTATTTTTTTTAGTTGTAGTTATTTGAATGTCTGTTTGACACTTTTGTGACTGGTCACCAGAACAAAACTAAATATAAGATCTCAACTGCTATGCTACTCGCCTGGTCGATTATTCTTATGGTTGTGTGTGTATGACCATAAAAATTGTATAATAAATGTTTGTCACCTCTGCGGTCTTTTGTCAGTAAAATATATATAAATAGAAATGCTGGAAGGTGGCTAGAATGAGTTACATTTTTGCTTTAGTTTAATGCAAATAGTTTGAATCTAGATAAAAAATATTTGTTTTTATAACTTAATGCTTTTTGCCTGTTATTGTTATTTTCGCTGTCATTGCTGTTTATTATGTTTGTGACATGTTGTTGTCATGCATGTAAATTTACACAACACAGAAGAACACTATGCACAATGTGTTGCTTCCCAGATTGCTTTGTTTTGCAGCAAGTAAACCAAGTTGTAGAAAATAAAAAAAATATTTTTGTTGCTTTTTAAAATGCAATTTTTTTTTATCAACCGCAAACATCTTAATTGCTCAATATGTTAAACAATTATGGTTGCAATGTGTTGTTTAATTATTATTTTTTTTTAATTTAAAATAACATTTTGCTAGAGTATTAATGTTTTTATTTAAATTAATTTTTATAAATTTTCATATTATTCGAATGTGTATTCTAAGTCAAATTACAATTTTTAAAAGCTTTTTTCGAATAATATGAAAATGTATATAACAAATGTTACTCACCATGAGAAATAAATTCCAAGATTTATAAATTTATTGCCTGTTTTTAGAATGCGAGTGCAAAAGTGACTCGTTTAATTGACATTTAAAACAAAAACAAATTTTGATTAAGTTTTGTTTTATGTTTTTCCAATTAAACTTTATTAAGTTGAATTTTGTAAACCGAATATGGCCTTTGAGATTTTCCGCTGAAATTCATAAAACCAAATTTAAATGAAACTGTTAAATTTGTTGCCGTCATGCACGAAATTACTATAAAATTATACAGCCGCAAAAATTATTAAAATTTTTGTGAACACTTTTAATTTTAAGGGAAATTAAACAAAGATTTTCTCTGTGTTTTAAAACTGTGGTCAATGCCGATTGAAAATATTTTGGGTTTTAGTATATTATTAAAAAAAATAAGAATAATAATTGTAGCTTATAAAGTGCAAATTTGTAATGCAAAACCATTTTCATCAAATATTTATTTAATAAAAAAAAAATACAAATTTCATATTTTGATTCTTGTTATTCAGGGACACTCTTAACGAATCGCTTTTAAATTAAAAGTTAAAGTTTCATAATTAAAATAAAATCTCTCAAAATTTAGATACAAATTTTATATTCTTGAAAAAAATAAGCCTAAGTCCTCATCCATATTTTAAAACATTTGCTGCAAAAGTTTCTTCAATTCTCTTTTGGAACTGCATTCGTGTCCATAGAATAAAAATTTTGTTTAACAGCATTGAGTCATAATCTATAGGCCTTGTTAGCCGACCGTAAATGAAGAAATGTAAATTTAATGTAAGCAGCTGATCGTTTCTGTTATATGGAAAGCAAAGCAAATGCTTAACTGACTGAAATGGCCCTTAACCGTAACGTGCCAACTAAACCGAAGTTATAGCAAAATATATCTTTAAATCGGACCATTGTAAAAACTTTAATCGCATTTTGCCAAGATCGTTTGTTTTTGTAGATATGAATATGTTGCAATAAAAGAGCGATATGTTTAGGCATCTTCTATTTTAAAGACTTATTCATGGACAATGAAACTTTACTGCCTGCATCTTATTTTGAATTACTGTACCTTATTGACTCTTCACTTCACTTAATGTAATAATTATTAACTGTTGCACTGCCCATTCTGCTTTTAGTAGATTTATTGCATCAGGAGACCTTGATTTAAATATGTACTCACTTCTTGTAATTGATCTAATCCGCAACCCATCTACAGATGCTAATTTTTAGAGAATAGAAAACTAAATTTTAAAGTATAAAAAGCTCTTTTCTGAAATTATGAGGAATTTTTTATTTGCCAGGATCCCGCAAGAAAAATCCCGGGAAAACGGGAAATAAAATAATTGGGACGGGAAATCCCGGGAAAAAACCCTACCGGGTACCTATATGGAGGTAGTATTGGAAACTAAAATTTTTTGTCGAAATATTTGTGAATAATCACAGAAAATAACTCTGCAACTTAAACAAGATTTTAATTTTCAACAAATTTTAAATTTTTGTAAACGCACTGGGCTATGCAACGTATTATTGCTAAGGTTAATTTAATGTATACACTAATAAATTTAATTTAATGTATACACTAGTATACACATGTACACATGTATTACTTATTTAAAAAAAAAAATCGGAAAAAACACAACGTCCCATCTTCGGTAACTACGGGATTTTTTAAAAGTTTCAGTCTGTCAAACCAAACACTTTCGAACATGTCGACTGCCGATGTTCTTTGTTGTGTACAACTTTTCGTTTTTTGCTTTTGCCTTAACTGCGATTGTTTTCATTAAATGAATCAGAAGTAAAGGCAACAGTTTTTTATTTTTGTCCAATGACAAACGAAGATGTCGAAGTTGCAGCACAATCTTATGACTTTTCTTATCTCAACTGCAGCTTTTTAAACGCTGATAAAATGTTCCCTATATTTTTATCTAAGCCACATGCTATATCTATACTACAGAAATCGAACAGTTATCATTTATTATTCCGGTTATTTAGGTTTTGTCCATGACGGTTGTTTTAAAATGTCTTTATTTCTTATATCGAATAAACCGGTTTTATAATTGTTATACAGTGCACTCGTGATAACAAAAACACCCTACTACTTCAATATATTAACTTGTGCATAAGTTTAAAATATGAACAACTTATAAATGCATTTTGTACGGTTTTTATCTACCTACACAGTGTTAAAGTCAAAGTCAATTTTAACTCAACTGCATAATAACGTAGGGATTTCCACAGCCACCTGCTTTAAAACTGTCTTCAGTTGTTAATCAAAATGTTTTTCATGCACGTTTTAGTGAGTGCTCACATTAACATGGAATTCTATAAACATCTTTACTTATAATTTTAACGTGAAAAGTTGTTAAATATGAAATAAAAAAAAAACATAAGTTTTGAACTTTCAAAAGAAATGTCAGAAATTTTAGAAAATTTAGAACATTAGATTCCATTCGCAAATATGAGGAACCTTCCAAAAGTGAAATGGAAAAACCTTGTTAATTAATTTTTTAATCCCAAGAAAAACTTTGATATGTTTTAATTAGTTCATAATATCGCGAGTGCACTGTATTGGACAAAACGATCTCCCTACTCTATACGAAAAGAAAGAAAGTGCTAAAGATAGAAGAGTACCAAGAGTAACAGCTTTTCCTCATTTTAGGACCCACAAAGTACACTGTATGTTTGTGTAGGATATAGTCTGTATGTTAATCGATTTATCGAAAAGAGAAAATGTACCAATTTTTCCCCGTTTCTACCTCTTAAAGAAGACCAATTTTATCGCTTAAAAAATATTCTACAAAAAAATTAAGTTAACAATTTCGGGATTGACAAAATCCCGAAAATCCCGGGCTTAAAAAATGTTAAATCCCTGGATTCGGGATTAGCTAAATCCCGAAAATTGGCATCCCTACTCAATACCAATTTTATCCAAAAAGAGAAAAATTAACAAAGTACCGATTTTTTCCCTACTTTGCTCTAAAAAAGTACCCTACCTTTGAATCTGGGCAAAATGCTATCAGATTTAAAACTCTCTTCAAAAGTACAAGTAAATTTTAACTTAAATTTCAATTAATTCAATTAAAGATTTCAACAATTTAAAGTGGTCGTTAATGAAATTCTTGTTTTGTCTAATTAGAATTTGCGGCTTAAAGACATGCATAATAAGCTGCCTTTTGTACATTGTATTCGCATAAATGCGGTTGATATTTTGCGCATTAACGACATTTTACACATTTAAAGCGTTCGTACGGCACGTACACAAGCTAGCAAAAGTGAGCACATGTTTGAAAGGTTATTAGAAAAGCCTCTGCAAAAATATAAATAAGCACCCAAATAAACGAAAATGTTTCACATTTATTCATTACTTGGTTTGCCAACAGCGCCCTTTGTTTTCAATAATATTTTTAAGAAATGTGCGAGGAAGTTGGTTCTCTTCGTGTTGTATTCATTATCATAGTTTTTCCATGCTGCCCGAGGCCCTATTATATTTCCGCGGTCGCTTCTTTACTATTGCCCACAAATCCTCTATTGTGTTGAGGTAAAGGCTTTGTGCACTTATGTTGGTGTAATTTAAACTTGATGGAGCTTAACTTGAAAAAATGTAAACATATGTCTTTCTATAGAGGAAATCATATAAATGTAAGTTATTCTTTGGGGAATTATCAGATAGAAAATGTTGGTACAATTTTGGATCTAGGAGTTTTGTTGGACGCTAAGTTGAACTTTATTAAGCATATTTCCATAACTGTTAATAAAGCACGGTGTATTCTTGGTTTTATCAAACGATGGACTAAAGAATTTAAAGACCCATATGTTACAAAGCAACTTTATGTTTCCCTCGTGAGACCTGTCCTAGAATATGCATCTATACTTTGGGATCCTATATATTTGATTCACAACAATTATATTGAATCTGTACAAAAGCAATTTTTGTTATTCTGCCTTCGTGGTCTACAGTGGAACCCATTAGATCTTCCGTCATACACTAGCCGTCTTGCTCTTATCAAACTTCCAACTCTTAAAAGCCGAAGGACTATGTTGAATGTGTCGTTTATATTAAATTTAATTAATGGTTATATTTGTTCTGATTTCCTGCTCGATAACATTTCATTTAATGTTCCTCATCGTCCATCTCGACACTTCCAATTGCTATCAATTAAATACTTCAGGACAAATTACGCAAATGCTGATCCATTTAGAAGGATGTGCAGTCAATTTAATAAATTTTATAAAGTTGTAGATTTTTCTTTAAATGCAAATGTGATAAAACGTAAAATTATCGTCTTATTAAACAATCAATAATTTTGTATTTTTTATTTTTATTAACAATTAAATGTTATTATATTGTTTAACTGTCTGTAAGGATATGATATCCATAGACAAATTTGTAAATAAATAAATAAAAAATGTTACTTAAAATTTTTATTGTGACCTCCCTTTTAAACAGTTTAAGCGGTATGTTTTGGATCACCGAATTGCTGGAAAAAATGATGCTCTTCTGGGTAAGTGCTCATGTCTACAAATTCTAGCAAGTTGGTCTGAAAAATATTCAAATGATCCTCTTTTTGCATACTACCGCTAATTACTACGAGTGGGTTTATCTGCAACCAAGTGAACCCTCCCCATACAATGACTCAGTCAGCAACTCTCCTACCTCTGTACTTTTTGAAAATTCTCGATGTGTCTTGATATTTATGTGGGATAAAACCTGCTTTTTCTTTTTGATAGCCGCTTTTAGCCGATTCTATGAAGTGCTCTAAAAGCTGACGTCCTTATTTATCAGTTCTTAGCTTGTTTTGGCGTCAAAGAACTGTTTTTTGTAATTCCCGAATCATCAGGCTCGCTTCTGATTCCGATAGCAGTTGTGGTTGACTCCCAACATTTAGCTCTCGAACTACAATGCGACGTTTTTGCAATTTAAAAGTAGTACGTTGGCTTATATTAACAAAATCCTACGATGCTATTTTCTAGCTGCACATTTTATTCTCATACTTTCAATATATGATCGATGCTTCGATTTTGAAAATTGTTTGCAACTAACAGCAAGTAAAAATCCAAAAGAATTAAAGCATCATTAGCAAAAATAATCATCTTTGGGAAGGCCTTTAGTGTCCTGTTACATGAAGTAGTTTGGGTGGCATTAATATGTGGGAGTGATTCCGAAATGTAAGCACATTTTATAAAAAGCCTGTTTTCCGATGATAACTGCCGTGTACTACATGGCGTTTGATCGAGTGTGGCATGGCGCGCTTGTGTCAAAGCTTATTGCTTTTGGTGTCGGTAATGATTTCTCTCGATTTATATCGAGTTTCCTCAGTGATCGCACTATACGTGTTGTTATAGATGGGATTGCATCAAACGAGTTTCATCTGAATTCAGGGGTACCGCAAGGTTCTGTCCTTTCTCCTACGCTATTTCTTATATTTCTTAATGACCTTCTTAGTCATACTTCAAATCCTATCTACTCTTTTGCAGATGACAGCAACATTTGTCATTCATATTCCTTCGATCATAGGCCAAGCCTTGTTGAGATTGGGGGCAAAAGGCAGAATATGAATGACACACTTAATCAGGACCTAGCTGCAATCTCTGAGTGGGGTCAAGCGAATAGGGTCGAATTTAATGCACGCAAGACCCAATGTTGTATGTTGACCCACAGACGGGCCGTGGGACCAACTATGTCATCTGTAGTAATGGGTGGCATTGATATTGAAGAATCGGATACTCTTGATGTTCTGGGCATGAGAATACAGTGCGATGTCCGCTGGAATAAACACGTTTTTAAAGTGTCGAAAGAAGCATTCAAGTGTTTAGGTTTTTTAAAACGGTGCAAGACTTACTTCACTTCATCCGATCTCCTTACTATCTATACCACCTATATCCGACCGAAGATGGAATACAACTCCCATATATGGGCAGGGGCTTCAAAGTCTATTTTGAACCTTCTGGACCGTGTACAAAGGAGGGCGGTGAAGCTCATCAATGACAGTAGGGTATCCAACTCTATTGACTCATTGGAGCATCGTCGGAATGTGGGTTGTGTGACACTTTTCTATCGATATTACCATGGGAGGTGTTCCACTGAGATGAGTGAACTTATTCCACCCGCCCGAGTATTTCTTCGTAATACTCGCTCATCCAGTGGATCACATCCGTTTGTAGTCGATTGTCCTGTGTTTCGCACAACGCATTATAGAGAAAATTCGTTTTTCAGTCGAACTATCCGTATGTGGAATAAACTTCCCGCTGAGGTCTTCCCCGGTACTTACAATTTATTAAGATTCAAGTCAAATGTCCACAAACACTATTCCCTCTTTGCTCCTTCCCAAACCTTATTTTCCTGATCAACACAATGCACTGCATATATAGGGGGCATCCCCTGAGTGTTGGTTTATCGCTAAAAAAAAAAAAAAAAAAAAAACCAGCTCGTCGATATAGAGACTGTCAGGAATGGTGTACTTTTGCCAATTTTATTAAATTTCGCCTTGGACAACATAATGGGGAAAGCAACTCAGCCAGATAGAGAAATTCGTTGGGAAACTACGCAGATGCCATCTGCTTACTACCGCATAATTTCACTGACATGCAGGAAAAGCTACACATGGTTGAGCTGGTGGCCGCTAATGTGACTTAATAATAAACTCCCTTAAGACGAAAACCATGCGGATCAACGCAGAAAGACATAAAGGACTGACTTGGAAAGGCAAAACGAGCGTATGGCATACTAAACGCGGTATAAAGCTCCTTCTAACTATCCACAGGCACTAAACTTAAAATCTTTAACAGTCCATATTGCTATATGGCTGCGATTCATTGAAAGCCGCACCAAAGTATGTCGACGCTATCCAATCATACGTTAACAGTAATACGCGGCCTTCGCGTATTAGTAACGAAGCGTTTCGGACTACTACGCCCCAAACCCCTATAAGGGCGGGTTTGATTAATGGCGCTGGATAGGACATACTTGTAGTACCCTTAGGAAGCCACTTGGCAATATCCCCAGAATTGTCTTAGACTGGAACCCCTTAGGCCAAAGACACACATGAAGGTGTCATGTGAAATCAAGTCGACTGGACGCTACTGGGCCCTATGGCTCAATGTTTCTTATAGTAATTCTAGGAAGAAATATTTATACATATGGGGAATTCCAAGTCAAGTGACCCAACTATTGAAGCCGATGTCTTCCGATTGTAACGTTCTGTAAGGATGCAATGTGCCAACATTTTTCCTACATGAAGAGAAAATATATGTTTAAATATGGTTACCTCCAACAATACTATGTTTGAAGAAAATTTTAACCATATTACTTTTAATTTTTGTCACCGGCAACCATATTATGGTAAAATAAGTCCCCTATCAAGAAGCCACAACCATATTATGGTTGCCTCTAAACATGTTATGGTTAAATATGAACATAATTTGTTTTTAAATTAACAAAACTATTTTCTTCCTTTTCAAGAGTTATTATTTATCAAAATATGTTTGAAGGCAACCATAATATGGTTGTGGCTTCTTAATCGAGAACTATTTTTACCATAATATGGTTGTCGTTGACAATAATATGGTTAAATTAAACATAATATAATTTAAAATTTTTTTAAACATTGTGTTGTTGGAGGTGGCCATATTTAAACATGTTTTTACTCTGGGTGTTAGATTGCAGAAAAAGCTATCTAATTTATTGAGACAAATTTTGCTAACACCAATAGGTAATAAGTTAAATGGATGAGAACCTTGGTGCAAATTTCATCCATATAAGAAGTTGGGTCACTTGGGATGAAATGAAATGTAGTTGTTTGTTATTGCAGCATTTCGTTTTTTATGCAAGCAAAAGGGGCAGAACTGAGTCAATATGAACTATTTTTATTATTGCGCTCGCATTTGGTACTTCTTGTCAACCTTTGTTTTAAAGAATAAAGAACTATGTACTTAATCTTCCAAACATGTGCTCCCTTTTGCTCGCTACTGTATGTGCATGTACGTGCATAAATAGATGCAGATGTTTGGTAGTTTTCTCCAAATATTCGGTATAATTGAAGTGTATTGTTATTGAAATAAGAGGAAAAGTAATTACTTCCGCGAATACTTAATAAAGACATGTACAGCAATGATTACGGACTATTAAAGAAATCCCACTCACAACCATACACGCATACATATATAAGTATCTTTTGAAAGAATATTATTTAAACTGCTAAAAAAAACAATTTATATATCTTATATGTATTTTCTTCGACCTTTATTATTTTAATATATAAATTAAATTCTCGAGCTTAAGGTCTTACTTTTTATATACTTAAAGTATTTTAATCCTTGTAACTTAAATCAAGAGGATAAACACCATGCCAAAAGAAAAAGCAAAAGACGGAAAAATAACCATCATAAAATTTTCCAAACAACAATCATTTTAATGTACATCATTTATATTTTCCCTATGTGTGGGAGATTTTTCCATTTGAAGTATAAATCTGGATATTTATGCAATATCCTTGTGGTTGTAGTCAAACAATTCCTCTTTTTATTTTTGCCAGCGTTCGTTCATATGTGTTGGTAAGTCTGTATAAGTTTGAGTGTTTGTAAGTGTTTATCTTTTATTTTACTGTATGTTCTTATTACTTTTTAAAAAACCTCAGATTTTAATAATAAAAAACTTCTACCAAAAAATAAAATTATTTTTCCGCTTGAAAAAATATTTCATTACATCTGAGCTTGGTACACTTTTAACCATCTCTGATTTTGTGGTTAAATTGTAAACACTGTAAACACTAAACAATGAATTTTTTAAAACAATATTACACCATAAAGTTGCGGTTTCTTTTCTTTGAAAAGTTATACGAACGATATGTTTTTATTTAAAAAATTTCGAATATTTCGAAAATTGTAAATGTTTGGTGTCATTTAACCATAAACCAATCAGAATTTTTGGATTTATCATTAGGTTTAGCTTAGGTATGATTGCCAAAATAAAAATAATGGTATTATGGTTGCTCATGATCACATTATTATTGCACATTATCATATTTAGCTACAATAAGATCATATTATGATATAACAATTACCATATTTAAGGTCAGGGTTAGCAATATAATAAATGATTTTAAAAACAATTCATTCCAACAATATTTCTGTCTTGAAAATCAGTTCTCATTCAGCTAAAAAATAAAAACCCAATTAAAGGGTGGTTAAATTGTAAGGCCTGATGTTGAAACGTCAAGTTTTTTCTGCATTTCATTTCTCAAGTTCAGACTAACTCAATTTGAACCAAGGAAATACACACAATCGAGCAACGCATTAAAGTAATTCAGGCTTATTATGAAAATGGGCGTTGAAATCAAAACGCATATCGTGCACTCTTGGAGTGGCAATCCAAGAGTGATTTTCAAAAAACCAATGCACCCACAAAAAGTGACTGTTTGGTGCGGTTTATGGGCTGGTGGTATCATTAGGCCATATTTTTTCCAAAATGAGGCCGGTCAGGCCGTTACTGTGAATGTTGTTCGCTATCGTGAGATGATAAAGAATATTTTATGGCTCGAATTGAAAGATATAGATTTTTGGGTATACCCATCGATAGTAACCATGTACATCTTTGTAGCGATTACATTTTGTGCAAATGCGATTTTTTTTCAAAAGTCACAGCCACCTGCTGTGTACTAGTTGCTATCAGTCTACAATCTCAGCATTGGCAAAAAATTACGAAAGCCATGATGATATGTTTGATGGATTTAATGAGTAACTAAATTTTGTTGGTTCTCAATTTTTACTCAAAAGTTTACTTTGTTGAAAAAAAAAATGATTTACTTCGTTTAGAAAAATGTTATTTAATAACTTTTATTTCTATATCCTTTTAACTTTCCAAATCAGTAACCCGCCTAGGATTGGCTTACCAATTATCCTAATTATTACTAGTTTTACATAATCCACTTAATATTTTTTTTTTTTTTAATGATATGTTAATAAACAACATACATATAATTTTAAATAAAATAATAGATATACATATAAAACTAAATTTGTTCGGCAGTTTAGTGCTCATTATTTTAAAAAATTACATTATTTGTATATTTGAATGTGACAGTTAAGAAACGCAGGCATGGGTGGATTACACCCAATGATAGTACCGAAGTAAGTAAAATATACGATAGTAACGGAGGGTTAATAATGACAACGGTCGGTTTGTGAACAAAACCAACAAAAACATTAAAACAAACTCACAGTTGCTTTTATCATTGGGTCCCAAATATGTTCTGCCTATCACAAGAACTGCATTCCCACTTTTCAAGTGTATAGCGGTGGGGGAGGACTGAATACAAATATTCGAGAACAACCCTGCAAATAATAGGACCAGTCCAAACACGCGTGTAAAGAGTAGCCCACAAGGGACTAGGACTAGTCCAAAAGTAACACAAACGCACGTTTACAATGACATGGTCCATGCTTGCATTACATCGGAGTAGTCCTTTTCATGAAATTGGACCAGGTGGTCCAATAATATTTGCAGCGTAGATACAGAAAACATCTCAGCTCACACATAGAAACACACGATACACAAAAACAGAAAGAGACCAAAGTAAAATATAAAAACCATTATTTGACAAAAGCTTACAGCTCAAAGAAGTGTTTTCGTTTATTTATTTTAAAAAATTTTTAAATGTCATTATATTTTTTGTTTTTGAAATGTGTAATTTTTATAATAATTTGTGCAATATATTTTTCTATTTTTTATATAGAACCCCTGAAGATGGTCAACAAAATGGCCCGAAATATTGGGCAATTAAATAGAATTTTTAAAACAAAATATGTTTATATTTTTTTTTTTAAAAATTAGTTTAACTTGTGAACTAAAGCCGAACAAAATCAACAAACATTAAAAAAATTGTTAAAAATATTAGAAAAGAAATAGAATCTGGGAATTTATTTCTCATGGTGAGTGACTTGTATTATATAAATTTTCAATTTAATATTAAAGGAATAAGACTATTAAAGTAAAGTACTTCGTTAGCGTCTACTTTTTCTCCGTGGACATAATTTTATGCCAAAGTTTATGTTTCTAGATTTAAACTTGTTTAAATTCTAGTAGCATTTAACCCGTCTCTTAAGTAGAACCAAAAAGCTAAAGAAAAATATAAAATTTCCCGTATTTCCTTTTTTGGGTACTATATTTTTCCCCCATTAAAGTATTAAAAAAAATTTCAATATTGTAGTGGCAGCCCATAATTTAGATCGAATATGTCAATGAATGAAGGAAAATGTTTTGTAAAAAAAAGTACCAAAAATAGTTACGATTTTCACCCCTTTTTTGATAATTTTAGAATGTGGTATTAACTTTGTTTCTATGTTTATTGGTTCAAAAGATAGATGGGGTGGCAAAAAAGTACTAAAATTCAGATTTTACCCGTTTATTCCCTAATAAGGCCGAATTTCAATATAGGACCAGACACCTGCCCGCTTATTTTTCTAAAGAACAACGATAAATATTACATTTATTTTGCATCTGTTATAGTTTTGGAGATATGTATAAGGTTAGCTTAGTGGATTGATTTTGGGAGTGACCAATCGCTAGTCCAAATTTCAAGTTTCTAGGGTCACCTGTTGGGCTGGGCGATGATAAATGAGTCAGTCAGTCAGTCACTCACGCAACCCTTTTATATGTATATATAGAAGAATTAGAAACATTTGAAAAAACATTCAATTTGAAATAAAAGTGACCTGACCTTAAGCTCAATTATAAATAAAGAAGAATTTTATTACTTTTGTTATTTTTCCTGTGAAAGCCACACAATATGAAATAAAAACCAAACTTTTATTAGCCATTTATAGGAAATAAGGAGGAGAATAAGAATATTGGATTTTCTTATTTGTGCGTTTCCGTATGAATGTGTATGGCTGCGATGGGGAGCAAAGCATAATAAAGCAATGTAAAGTAACGCCTACGAGTACTAAAGTAATTATATATTCTAATATATATGTATGTATATATGTACATGCGTATAAATGTGTGCGTATAAAAATCACATTAATAATAATACAGTTTTAATCCTATAAATACTCATTAAGGACACGCTCGCTTTAATATTTTAAACAATTAAATCAACAAAACCCACACAAACACTTAAATCTACACACTTACAAATATTTGTTTTTATAATGTTTGTATTAGTTTAAGTTAAATTACTTAACAAATTTCAATTATAATGCATAATTAAAAAGATGTTTATCTTAAATACTTATAATTATTATTACGATTATTGTTCTCTTTAAAAGAGACGTCAACAGCATTGGCATTAGCACTAATCCTACTTAAAATTCAAAGATAAACTGAACGAAATATATTCAAATTCCTCTAGTTATTAACTTCCCTTCCACTTTGTCCTATACAATTTCTGACACTAATCAACAAGTTCATAAAAATATTTATTTCAAAATGTTTAACAGTGCTTCCATATCCTTAAGCTCTTAGCTCCTAGAAAGGGTTGTACCTTTTGAATTTATAAATATATTGACCTGTATTTAAAATGTTTTGGCATCCATAACTAGAATTTACAAAATCCTAAGAGTAGCATATCTAAGATGTATGTTCGTTAGTGTACATAAATGCTTTAGGGCGTTTCACATTTTTCAACACTTAAGTAAAAAATTAGTCGCAATATCTTAAATCATTTTGAGAATCTTTTTAACACGGTACGGCGTCAGGAAAGTTATTTTTAATGAACAATTTAAGTTTATAAAATTTCTTGTTTCCTCATTTTCGTCATAAAATTGATTCTCGCAACTTCGAGTCGTTATTTTAAAATTCTAAACTTCATGCTCCACTTTAACGTTTGCAAAAAAAAAACATAAACATTAAAAGTTGTTTTGTTGGAACGCCATAATATTCATGCACTTGACACCAACATGTAGATTTTGTATCTTGATCTCACAGGGAATTTAATCCCATACGTCTCTTAATATACAGTTTGTAGTCTTGTCATAGCTCTATGAGTTGGCTACAAAATAAAAAATTTATAATTTTGCGATCGATACAGGAATAATAGATTAAAGGTTGCCTAGTTATATACCTACAAGTGTTTACGTATTTTGCCAAGGTGAAGATGATTTTATTCAATATTAAAGTTGTATTTGCATTTAGTAGATTAATATGAACCATAAAAGCTATTAAGTCATAACACTTTTAAAAAAATCTTTTAACAATATATTAAAGCTTTACACGCAGAGAAAAAATATGGTTGGGCACGTTTAGGGCAACTTCACTATGTTTATTGTACCAATATATTTTTGTCCTGCACAAATAATTGTTAGTTTTATTTAATATCAGCAATATTATAGTTACTGTAAACATTTCAATGATTACCGCAGTTATAAATTTGAGTATTGTTGACTAAAAAATAATTTTTTTTTTAAAAATTAAATTATGATAACTTTCAAAATATATTTTATTACTCACAACCATACAACTTGCTATACATTTATCATTATATGTTTAAGATGCAATGGAAATATTTTTACTCCAATAATATTTTGTTATCTCCATTTGAAAATAATTTTCAATCAGTTGTGTCGTTTGTTTGGGAGTGGTTGGTTGAACAATTAAAAAAAATATCCATTAAAATAAACAATTTAAAAATATTAAAAAAGCAAAGAAATTGTATAAACATTAACAGCTCGTTCAACAATTTCGAATGTAATTTGCTATGCGAACGTGGACGTTCGAAATCGTTGAACGGGCTGTAAAAAAAATTGTAAATTGGCATTTTTTTTATTATTGTAATGACAAAAATAATTGGTCATTGATTCAATAATAATCATAATACGGTGACTACAATCATAAATCTTATCATAATATGTTGCTGTTAGAATATGTTAACCACAATCATATAAACTGCTAAATGGGAAAAAAACTAAATTTTTCAAATCTGCAAAAGATTTTAAACACCAACAAAGAAGAAACGATTTTTAAGAACAAATTTTACAAAAACTTGATTTGTTTAAACAGAACACCGTTGTCAGAAAAATTTTACCATCTCATCTTCTTGCTCAAAGAAAATTAACTAAGTTACACTTAGCGCAATAATTGGACCATAAGAAGCATGACCACAGCCTTAATAACGTAATTTTTCCGATGTATGGAAATACTAAATTTTCAGTAGGTTGTGCCAAAAAAATTTTGTTTTTATAAATGAGTGCTGAAGCATATTTTGAATGCTTATAGTAGGGTAAAGAATTTTTTAGGGTTTTTTAGAGATTATTCCGAAGTAATTTTAAGTTCGCACTAGTGAAATTTTTGACAAAATCGGACTTGCTGGCCTGGCCGTGTTTTTAGTTTTCTTTTGTTGAAAATCAAAATGTTCTTCACTTCTGAGGAAATAATTTAAAAGCAAAATGTTCAAGCTTAAATTTTGTGTGCAAAACTATAAGTTTTTGCAATACATTTGCTCATTTAGGCAACCTACATTACAAGTTTTCGTCATTTCTCCACAAATTTTGTTAACAGCGCCTTTTTACTTTTAAAATTTCTATTAAAATGCGAAGAACAAACGACACAGTTTGAAAGATCAATTATTTCTTAATAATTTAGGGAAAATAATTTTTGAATTAGCTTTTCACGCAATTAATGATTTTAAAGGATGGTCCAACTATAATGCACGGTGTTCATTGTGAGTCACACCATATTTGACATTTCTTTGGTGCAGTGTTTGACAAATTCAACCATGGAGGTACACAATTTAGCAGCGCGTTAAGATTGTTGAAGCCTTTTGCAAAAATGGGCGTACAAATAAAAATGATGTCGGCCAAGCAGTTAGCGTGAATGGTGATCGATATCGTGAGATGATTACGGACGCTTGTAGCCAGAAATTGAGGATACGGACCTGGACGTTATGTGGTTCCTACAGGATGGTGCCACTTGACACACTGTCAACAAAAAAACTTTTGTGCGAGAAATTCAATGGTTATATAACACATCTCGTGGCGATGTTATTTGGTCGCCACGATCATGTGATTTGACACCTTTGGACTTCCTTCTTTAGGTACGTTTAAAAGAAAGAGTGTAAGCCAAAAGGCCAGGACCAATTTTAGAGCTAAAGGACGTGATATTTTGGCACATTAACGAGATTGTACCTCAATTATGTCTAATATTTAAATAATTCTCTGAAAACTTTTTGTTTTATTTACATTTAACATCGTGCGTTTTGGTTGGACCCCCTTTATTATTACCTTACCCAACAAGCAAATACAAATCACACCTATTATTTTTCTTTGTTCAAAAATCATTTATTGCGGTTCCTACGATGCGCATTGGTTTAGAGCGGCATTTATTAAGTTTTTTCATGTTCGCCGATTTGGTCTGGATCTGTTTTTAAAAATTCCATTGAACTATTGCAAGCATCAAAAAATATCGAAATGGTTTTGGTTTTCCTTATTTTTAAGGTTGCATTCTCTAAATATTGAATTTACTACTTCATTCTTGCTACTTGGCATATGTAAATTTTTAACCGTTATTCTGTCGATACGCTTATTGAAAAACGCTAAGGTAGCCAAATTGGAGAATATTACCACTGATGGCCTTGAAAAGATTTTAATGTGGCGCGTGCAACTGCTACATTTATAATTAGAGGCTAAAGATGGGATCACACGATTGCAGCAAAAGACCGAATATGACACAATTTTGATTTTGCTTTATTGGCGCACAATAATGAAATTGTACCAATCATATATTCACTTACATATATTCCTAAAATATCGGAACGCTTAGAAAAGTCCAAAATATTCGACACAAGGACATGTAAAATAGCACATAAATCATATAATACAGTTGGTAAATTATTCACTAGGACTAAGGATAAAGTACATAAGTTAGAAATGTCGAATGTAGTTTATAAAATACCTTGTAAGGGAAACGATAATGGACAATGCAACAAAGTATATGTAGGTACGACAAAGAACAAACTGAAAACTAGAATCTCGGGTCACAAATCAAATCAAAAGTTTAGGGATATTTCATCACAAAAAACAGCATTAACAGCCCACTGTGCCAGTTTAAATCATTCTCCGGACTTTGAGAATGTATCAGTTTTAAACACAGAAAAAAATTATAAACGACGTTTAATGCTAGAAATGTTGCAAATCATTAAAGTACCAGAATTGTTAAGAATTAATTTTAAATCAGACACGGAAAATGTAGCACAAAATTATAGACATTTGGTGTATAAAAACAAAACAGGAAATTAAAAAATTGTTTAGAATGTAAAATGTTTTTCTAATTGTAAATAATTTTTTCTATTGTGACAATTGTTATTATTTTTTGATTATTTTGTTATTTTTATTGTTTTATTATTTCCCTGACGATGATACACATTGCTGTAACGAAATATTGGAATTTTTATAAAATAAATGTTATCTAATTTTTTATAAAAAAAGAAAAACCTCAAGCTTAATAAATAATATTGAAATTTAATAAATAAAGGTTAAATAAAATAAAATTTATAATAACTATTAAAACTTGAAATTTTTACTGTCCTGATTGGAGGCGATTTTTCCCCAACTTCGTCTGGTAACCCTATATATAAATATCTTGTTACAGGGCATTATAAACAATTCTGATTTTCACAGGGCCTTATGACATTTAAGGGTGAATTTTTTTTAGAATAAAACACGCTGCCCCTTAGAGAGCAAAGCATTTTTAAGAATCGCACACCAAATTGCATTGTTTTAAATAAAATGTAACATTTTTTGTAGAAAAGAATACACCATTAACACGTTCATTGGGAATAAAAGTGCGACTGGCCAAATGTAAAAGTGATAGGTTCCATTGATATAAAGTGTTAGAACTAGAACCGGTCTCTAGCACCAAAGTACCGTTGAAGGGACTACTTTGGTGTCAGTTCGCTTGCCTCTATGGACATATTAGGCAGGAGTGAATTAAGAATAGTATTAACAAAAATAAGAACTCTGTCCCCGGTAGGCTAGCTGGTAGTGAGCTAGTCTATTAGTGCGGGTGTTGCGGGTTCGATTCCTGCCAGAGACTCTGGTCTGCTGCAGAAAAGCGTAGAGTTTTGCGGATACATGTATTTATTTTCTTAACTCTTAATACTCATGATTTTAAAATTTTCTTAGAGTTATACTTTTTTAAATATTGAGTATATTTCAAAGACATGAATGATGACTATAAATATTTACAAATAGACTGTCACCATTCCATTAAAATTGTTTTAAGAAATATATCGCTTATTACGAAAATGATTTTTATGAATATGTGAATAAATTATTCTTTAATGACCTATTTACCCATTGACTTGAATTTCTGTAGAAAATTACTTCGTTCTTTTTTACGTTCTTCTTGTCACTATTTTATTCTAGTCGTTGTCAAATTGTGACAATATGCCATCCGTCTACAATTCATTTCCTGTTAACCTCGTTGTAAGTGAAGAATCAGGTTGAGTATTATTTGCTTTCGAAGAAATTGTTAAAAAAAAGCGATGCACACGATTAAGTATAAATGTAATAATTAAAACAAAATAGGAGAGATAGAAACGAATGCAACTGAATAATACTTTTTTTTATGCCCAACATAAATGTAGGATGCAAAAGAGAAAAGCTTTAATGAAAATAGAAACATGTACAAAACAATAGAAGGAAAATAGAGAAAAAAATAAAACTAAATGAGTATTGTTTAGTGACAATACCATTTAATCCAAATTTAAGTATGTGTGTGTTTGCTTGTTGCCACTTAAATGCAGCCTTCACACACACACACTTAATCGTATTTTAGAAGAAATATACAACATAATAATCTAGTTCTTCTTTTCTCGTCAAATTATCATACTTATTAGCTCCCGTTTTTCCATTTTTTTACTTTAATTTTATTCTTCTTTTGTTGAAAAGCTGACAATGTCGTGGAAATCAGCAAGAGCTAAAAAGAATTTTTAATCGCCACATCCAACAAAGATTGCATTATTATTTTTTCTTCATTTTTCTTAGACTCATAATCAACATTATCTTTAAGTTCTGCAGTGGCGGCAGTAGTCATCATTAACACTCTACTTTATACTACCGCCAATCACTATCCGCTGGAAGCAATTGTTCTCATTTTCCAACAATTTTAGCCATTAACAAAGTCATTAAACTACTAAATGCACACGCAGAGAAAAAACATGTTAAAATATGGTCACTATGTTTAAAGAAAATGTTAAACATATTATGTTTAATTTAACCATATTATTGTTACCGACCGCCATATTATGGTTCAAATAGTCCTCCGTCAAGAAGCCACAACCATATTATAATTGACTCTAATTATGTTATGGGTAAATATAACAATAATTTTTTCCAAAATTAACAATAGTATTTTCCTCTTTACCAAGAGCAACATGCTATGGTTGAAAACTAACCATGCTATTATAAGTGTTAAACATAGTTTAGTTATTATTTTCCATAACACGTTCGGAGGCAACCATAATATGGTTGTGGTATCTTGATGGAATACTATTTTAGCCATATTTTTGTTGTCGGTGACAATAATATGGTTAAATTAAACATAATATGTTAAAAATGTTCTTTAAAAATAGTTTTGTTGGAGGTGACCATATTTTAATATGCTTTTTCTCTGCGTGTACACAAAACTAAACACATTTTCACAAAAATATACACTCACTCCTGCTACTTTTGAAAAAAAAACCAAAGGAAAATTCACATTTTTTCTGTTTTCCGATTTTATAATGCATTTTTCCCCTCCCTATTTCGTATATTTTTTTGGCTTTAACTACTGATGCCAGTTATTATTGTTATTATCTCTTTGTAATAAAAGTTCGTACATACATACATACATAGATAGTATTTTTTCTTTCTGTATTTTTCTTGTTATTTATTTCTTCTTGGCAATTACGACTACTATGATCATGATGACAATGTTGAAGATGGCAAATAAGAATTATAACAGGAAATCCTCTACACAAAGACAAATACTAACAGCAGCTGTAGATGTTGTGGTAATTTGCTTCATTTTTACGAATAGAAAATAATATTTTGTTGGTTCAATTGCTTTAAATGAAATGAAATTAAAATTATTTATTTATTATTTCTTAATTGTTTCAAATTGAATTACAAATTATATTCTAATGTAATTAACCAAGCAATAGTTACATAGACCTTAAGCCTAGGCCGTTATTTGTTTATTTTGATTATTTATATTTTATCCCCCCAAATCGATTCCGTTTTATTTAAAAAAAAAATACAAAAAAATAAATAGCGATAATTACTCTCAAAAAATAACTAATCGGCCGAATATATTCAAACAAAATTATTTGCGAGTTAACTGGGATAGTTCTCTTTAAAATAAGGTATGGTCCATCATTCCCGGTCCCCTGGTTGGTCCACATTCGTAAAAAAAGACAAAAAACACCATTCATCCGAAAAAAACCAAAAAATGCATTCTAAAATCTGCCGAAATTACTCTCAAAAAATAACTAATCGGCCGAATATATTCAAACAAAATTATTTGCGAGTTTTCTGGGATAGTTCTCTTTAAAATAAGGTATGGTCCATCATTCCCGGTCCCCTGGTTGGTCCACATTCGTAAAAAAAGACAAAAAACACCATTCATCCGAAAAAAACCAAAAAATGCATTCTAAAATCTACCGAAATTACTCTCAAAAAATAACTAATCGGCCGAATATATTCAAACAAAATTATTTGCGAGTTAACTGGGATAGTTCTCTTTAAAATAAGGTATGGTCCATCATTCCCGGTCCCCTGGTTGGTCCACATTCGTAAAAAAAGACAAAAAACACCATTCATCCGAAAAAAACCAAAAAATGCATTCTAAAATCTGCCGAAATTACTCTCAAAAAATAACTAATCGGCCGAATATATTCAAACAAAATTATTTGCGAGTTTTCTGGGATAGTTCTCTTTAAAATAAGGTATGGTCCATCATTCCCGGTCCCCTGGTTGGTCCACATTCGTAAAAAAAGACAAAAAACACCACTCATCCGAAAAAAACCAAAAAATGCATTCTAAAATCTGCCGAAATTACTCTCAAAAAATAACTAATCGGCCGAATATATTCAAACAAAATTATTTGCGAGTTAACTGGGATAGTTCTCTTTAAAATAAGGTATGGTCCATCATTCCCGGTCCCCTGGTTGGTCCACATTCGTAAAAAAAGACAAAAAACACCATTCATCCGAAAAAAACCAAAAAATGCATTCTAAAATCTGCCGAAATTACTCTCAAAAAATAACTAATCGGCCGAATATATTCAAACAAAATTATTTGCGAGTTTTCTGGGATAGTTCTCTTTAAAATAAGGTATGGTCCATCATTCCCGGTCCCCTGGTTGGTCCACATTCGTAAAAAAAGACAAAAAACACCACTCATCCGAAAAAAACCAAAAAATGCATTCTAAAATCTGCCGAAATTACTCTCAAAAAATAACTAATCGGCCGAATATATTCAAACAAAATTATTTGCGAGTTAACTGGGATAGTTCTCTTTAAAATAAGGTATGGTCCATCATTCCCGGTCCCCTGGTTGGTCCACATTCGTAAAAAAAGACAAAAAACACCACTCATCCGAAAAAAACCAAAAAATGCATTCTAAAATCTGCCGAAATTACTCTCAAAAAATAACTAATCGGCCGAATATATTCAAACAAAATTATTTGCGAGTTAACTGGGATAGTTCTCTTTAAAATAAGGTATGGTCCATCATTCCCGGTCCCCTGGTTGGTCCACATTCGTAAAAAAAGACAAAAAACACCATTCATCCGAAAAAAACCAAAAAATGCATTCTAAAATCTGCCGAAATTACTCTCAAAAAATAACTAATCGGCCGAATATATTCAAACAAAATTATTTGCGAGTTTTCTGGGATAGTTCTCTTTAAAATAAGGTATGGTCCATCATTCCCGGTCCCCTGGTTGGTCCACATTCGTAAAAAAAGACAAAAAACACCACTCATCCGAAAAAAACCAAAAAATGCATTCTAAAATCTGCCGAAATTACTCTCAAAAAATAACTAATCGGCCGAATATATTCAAACAAAATTATTTGCGAGTTAACTGGGATAGTTCTCTTTAAAATAAGGTATGGTCCATCATTCCCGGTCCCCTGGTTGGTCCACATTCGTAAAAAAAGACAAAAAACACCACTCATCCGAAAAAAACCAAAAAATGCATTCTAAAATCTGCCGAAATTACTCTCAAAAAATAACTAATCGGCCGAATATATTCAAACAAAATTATTTGCGAGTTAACTGGGATAGTTCTCTTTAAAATAAGGTATGGTCCATCATTCCCGGTCCCCTGGTTGGTCCACATTCGTAAAAAAAGACAAAAAACACCACTCATCCGAAAAAAACCAAAAAATGCATTCTAAAATCTGCCGAAATTACTCTCAAAAAATAACTAATCGGCCGAATATATTCAAACAAAATTATTTGCGAGTTAACTGGGATAGTTCTCTTTAAAATAAGGTATGGTCCATCATTCCCGGTCCCCTGGTTGGTCCACATTCGTAAAAAAAGACAAAAAACACCATTCATCCACTATTCTCTTATATGTCCACACACATTGTATTCTAGACTATTCTTGTATTCCAGAGTATTCCGCCCCTCAAAGTTTGCGTTAAAGCCCATTTATTCAAAAGTAATTTGTATGCATATGACAATCTGTAAAAAAAAAACATTTTGCAAGAATATGGTATATGGCAATATTTTAGCTATTTTCTTGTTACATTTTATCTTAGCTTGAAGGAATAGGACTATTACAAAAAAGCTTTATAAATTACATAACTGTTATTTAGCTCATAGAATAAATTCGGAAAAGAAAAAATGTTAAATATAATATAAATTAACCTTCGGAAGGAAATAATTCCCAGTTTCTATTTGTTGAAACTTTTTTTTTTTTTTTTTTTTTTTTTTTTGTTAATTTTTTATTTATTGAATCTTCATATAATTAATATGAACTAACAATAATTAATCAAATCTTAACCTAATACATTATATATGTCCAGCCAGTGCCAGACAAAATTTCGTCATAACGGTTTATGTTCACATATGTGGGTGTTTATCGCTCTTCTGATTCGGTGAGTGCTGCAGTATCTCTTCTTCTATAGCGAGTGTGGCCGCCAGGATTTAAAATATTTCGAGCTAGTAGATTTGGGTGTTGTTCAAGCCTTTTTAAATATTCAACTGCATATTTTGTAATCATAGATTTCACTAATGGCACATTGAGATCCTTGTGAATGTTCGAGTTTTAAACGTACTGGGGAGCGGCTATGAATATTCGAAGAAGTTTAGTTTGACGCCATTGAATTTTTTCGATATTAGAGGCCGAGGCGGTGCCCCATAGTTAAATACCGTAGCACCAGATAGGCTTTAAGATAGATTTGTAAAGTAGAAGCTTGCAATCGAGACTAAGGACAGAGTTTCTTCCAATAAGCTAATGAATTTGAATGGCTTTAAGTTTCATTTGAGTTAATTTTGCCTCTATATGGCATTTCCACGTTAATCGCCGATCCAGATGTACACCGAGATATTTTACATGCGAATGTTGAGGAATTATTTGATTATTGATTTTAATAGGTGGGCAAGATTCCCGGCGCAAGGTGTATGTTATATGTACGCATTTTTGCTCATTTACCATTATCCTCTATTGTCTTAGCCATATTTCTAGTTGAGTTATATGATCCTGTAAATAACGAGATGCTTCATAACTGTTTTCGTGTACGCTTAGAAAAGCTGTATCGTCGGAAAATGTTGAAGTTTGTGTTTAGTTGCTCGTTGGCATATCCGAAGTATAAATTAAGTATAAAAGAGGCCCCAGGATGCTGCCTTGTGGGACTCCAGCGCCAATTGGCTGAGGTGAGCTTAAGAACTTTCCTTCCTTTCCTTTGTTGAAACTAAACATATTTAATTTGTTTTTATCATTCTGTTTGATAACGTGCTTGAACGGGTGAGTGGTATGGTAAAGGGCATTCAAAATTCGGAGCAAGCGAAAATAGTATACCTGTTCTCTTTATTCTTATTTTTTTCATAATCCTTATATTGCATAGTGTCGTATAACTACAATCCACATTTTTGTAGTGAACACATAAAAAAAATTTTTAATTAATACTTGTCTACAGAAAAGAAAGTGTAATCAAAGAAATAGTTTAATCTTTTAAAACGACTCCTATATTTGTTCAACAAATCTTCTGAAAAATTATAAACAATTTTGATTGGCATTGCACTCCCATGTATTTTTCCATAATGCCTCGAAACCCAGAACATTGACAGAGAAAGTTAAGCACAGTCTCCTCTTCCTCCTCCTAGTGACAACTTCTGCAGTAGTCCCAACACGCCAGTGTCTACTCGCAACCGACAACAAAGTCCTGATTTGGTCTCTAATGCACCTAAGTAGAGCTTTAGTTCTCCGTTCTTTATAACCAGGCCAAAGTGCGCTGGATATGGAGCAGGTGGACTCATAGGCCCAGCCAACTCTTTCGCCATTTCTCAAACCATTTGTATATACCCCTAGGATCGGTCCTTGGAAGGTGCTCATAACCAATAGCGCATTGCCGTGCGCCATATGTGTGGCATACATCACACCAACGAAAGGGACAATCGAGCATCCAATTATCCTGGAGTGTCCCTTGCTTTTTCGTGTCGCTGTCAATCGTAGTCCTTATTCTTGCTTGTCCCTATAAATTTGAATTTAAAATAACATGCAAATTTACAGTCTATAACTTTTTTAAGTAGAAAAACGTTTCATATCCACAATTGGGATGTATTAAAAATAAACTTTTGGCTTTACTTCTGATTCATTAAATGAAAACAGTCGCAGTGAAGGCAAAAGCAAAAAACGAAAAGTTGTACACAACAAAGAACATCGGTAGTTACCGAAGATGGGACGTTGTGTTTTTTTCCGAATTTTTTTTTTTTTAAAATAATACATGTGTTCATTTAATGAATCAGAAGTAAAGGCAACGGTTCAGAAAGTGGAAGAAAAAGCAATTTTTTGATTTTGACTGCAGCTTTTTAAGCCCTGGTCAAATCTAACCATATTATGCTCAAAATTATTTAAACGATCAAAATTTTCCAGGTTTTTAAAAAAGGAACCATATAATGGTCGGAATAACTAATAATATGGTGAATGTTAACCATTTTATGGTTATTTATTTCATCCATTTTTTCAATTTTCTTATTTAGTTTCAAGTTATAATTTTATTTAATTTTTCATTTCTGGTTGGTTCCACTTGTATAAAAAAATCCCCTTTTGGTTCATTTTCCAGCCAGTGATGACCTTCATTTCAATTTTTTCTGTTCTACTAGCTTATGTATTTTTATCTATAATTAAAATAAAATCAATGAGATAATGTTGTTGCTTTTTAAACATATTATTTTAAATTTAAAATTAAACATACAATAATATGGTTGCGGTGACAATAACATGTTAAAAGCAAATATGTTGAAGTGCATTGTTAAATTCAACCATATTTGAAGTTTCATGGGAGATAAACACTTTATTGTTAAATAGAAACAAAATATTACCAATCGTAAAAAAGTTTTGTAAAAAATCACAAAAGTTTGCCTATTTTAACCATACTTTAACCATGTGTTTCCTCTGCGTGTATGCCAACATAAAAAAGCTACAAGCATTCATCTTAAGCTATAATATATGTATATCACCGAACGACTTACTCGACCTACCCACACGCAAAGAAAAACTATTGTTAGGCATTGTTAGGCACTACACTACGCTGATTTTAACAATATATTGTTGTCGTACACAAATAATTATTATTTTTATTAAATATCAGCAATATTATAGTTACTGTAAATATATCAATGTTTATCGCAATTGTAATTTTAAGTATTGCTGACTGAAAAATAATTATTTTTCTAAAAACTAAATTATGATAACTTTCAAACTATATTTTATTACTCCCAACCATATCATGATATGAAATAGACATAACATGATAACTTTCTATACATTTATCATAATATGTTTAAGATGCAATCAAAATATTTTTACTCTAATGATATTTTGTTATCACCATTTGTAAAAAATAAAAAAATTAAAAAAATAAATAAAAAAAAAATAAATAAATTGTATTAACATTAAAAAAAAATTGTAAATTGCCACAAAATAAAAAATCGATTTCAAAAAATTTTATTTTTTTTTGTTGTGACGGCACCACTGTATCATAAAATTATTACTTCTAAATTTGTTATGATAAACATGACAGTAATATAATAATTTCTTAACTTTTTATGATTAACATATTAATAATATGTCTACATCTCATCTTACTATTATTAACATAATAATAATATGATTACTTCTTAACTTATTATGATTATCACGATAAGAATATTATTAAGGGAAAAATATTATGATGTTATATTGAGCAATATGCCAAAATCGACTTTTTGCGAGAAAGAACTTTTTTATTGCTGAAAATGGTTCTTTAGGGTATCAGAAGCACTTTTTTATAATTCTGTTATTTACAAAATTACCGTTATTTTTAGGTTCTTGAAGAAAATCAAAATTTTGACCGTTAAATTTCCAGAATTCGACTTTTCAGGTCTATCGATATATCTTTTTAACATTGAATCTTTCGCAGCCGCTTAAACCGTTTGGAAAATGTTAACATCTTTTTTCAAATTTGCAGTAAGCAAATTAAGCTTGTCTGTGTTAAAAGCAAATTGAAATTTTTATTTGGAGATTTTTGGGGATTTCCTATTAAAATGTTTCTTACTATTTATAAAAAAATTTAAAATTTTTAATTAACAAGATTAAAAATTTGTTCAGAAAAAAAAACAAAAGATAATATTAACTTTTTAAGGTTTTGATTTTTAGTTTGGGGATTTTTGGGGATTTTTTTTAATTTTTTAGGGACAAGGCAAAAAAGTACCTGGTAGCCCTGAGAAAAACAATAACATAAGAAACTTGTAACGGACTATTTACAATGAAATAATTTGAGGAAGACAAGGTTTTTTTTTATCAATTAATAAAATTTGTCGCAAACAGGCTGTATTGTTTGTAATACGGCACAAATTCGGCTGAATATTATGCCTTGGGAGTCAACATAGTTGTTGATGACTAAAATATCTAAAATTCTGCGGTGGTGCTTGAAGATAACACTCCTACTTCAAAAGTTATAAGTGAATGAAGGCCAAAAAACCCAATTTTTTCATTTTTTTCCGCCTTTTTTTTACATTTTCCTAATTTTCTTGTAAACGAAAAATTCGATCGCCACGCACCACCGCAGAATTTTAGATTTTGATATCATTAAGAACTGTGTTGAATGGCAAGCCATAATATTCAGCCCAATTTGTGCCGCGCTAAATGTTAGAAGTAGTATTTTCTTACTTCCAAGTTTTGTTGTTGCCACTTTGTTTTTATCAGTGTATTATTCCAACAAAAACCAAAAATGGAAGATTACTACCCAAACTAACTAGTCAACACATAAAAACATTGATTTTGTAGCCATTAACATAAATAATGCGTTAAATTAATAAAAAGTCAAAAAATCGAAGCAAGGGTACTCGACTCTACCCCCGAAGTATTAAAAATCATTCGGCATTCATAGCTTGAAAATTAAAAAGTTCATTTTTTTGGCATATTGCTAGTTATATTACGAATATATTTGGTAATAATATGATTCAATAATAATCGTAATGTGGTGACTAAAATCATGAATCTTATCATAATATGTTGCTTTTAGAATATGTTTACCACAACGATGTTTTTTCTTTGCGTGCAATAATATTCTAAGTAAATGGAAATTAAGAGACGCAAAAGGGCGTAGATTTGTCATATCCTTAGAAGACCAGACGGTAATATTACAAAGGCATCACACCAATACAATCCCCAGGAGCATCGAAGACCCAGGTGAATTGAAGACTGACAAACCTTGCTAAAATTAGTAAGACAGGAATACAAAGCCACTAACAAAATATGGAACCAAGTTAAAACTTTTTCAAATGATCCAAAAAAATATGGATATTATGTGTACGCCCTATGTTAAACATGAACATTGTTTTTATTGTCTTACCTCTTTATGTATATTTAAACAAATAAAGCACATCCATATATACAATATACATAAATCTCGGTGAAGGGCATTAAAGTTAAGGTACAGCCGAATATAGTTCTCTTTGATTTTTTCTGGTTTTGCTACGTGCCGCAGTGATTTTGTTTTACCTAATAATGCTCAAGGGAAATCAATTTTCAACACTACAAAAATCAGAAATAAATAATTTATGGCAAACATTTTATGTAACATGTAAGAAAACCAGTAAAATCATGAAAACATATTTGCATACATACAAATACATTTAAATGTGTATTTATTACTTTTTGTATTAAAATTCCCTGTTCAAAAATGAAAAGCCAAGTAGTCATCGACTTCGTCACGCGTGTCAGGCTCGTCAACATCATCATACAAATTTACAAAACTGGCACATCCCCAGCTCTGCTGAACTCATAGTCACTGTCATAAATATAAAATTTGAATATTAAATAAATCGTTGTGGTTTTGAATACCTCATTGTCAACGAGATTTCACAAATTTAACAATTGTTTTATCAAATGCTAAATAATTATTAAAGTCATAACAAATCAAAAAACAGCAAAAACAACAAAATTTTTTAAAAATAATTACATTATAAATTGTTAAAATACTTTAGGCTTCGTAGTAAATGATTAAAAATTAAGTGAAAATTACACAGTAGTACAAAAAGGAGCTTATAACTTTTTCTGAAATAAGAATAGCAGATCTTACTAGCTCTAGTTTCAGAGATATAAAAACATATATTATTTTTTTGCATTATTCGGTCCGAAAACGGCCCTTCAAATTGGCGCTGCGAAATATGGATCCAGGAAATGTGGCCGAAAATAAATGAAAATTGACCATAAATTTGGGGCTGACACCATTGTTTTGAATGAAAATTTGCCCCAATGAAATGAAATGAAAAAATACCTAAATATAAAATATTGTATGGCTCTTAATTTGGGGTAATTCTTTATTATAAAAAAAACTCCACAAAATGAAGTATAGACAAAAAAAAATAAAATTAAAAGAAACACAAAGAAAGTTATATTAAGGACTTGGGTCGAAACTTAAAATCTCATATTTAAAATACAGAAACACAAATACCCAAGTTTAAAAATCCAGAATTTTAAAATCCTGATGTATACCATTGAGAAAAAAATCCTTGCGTCCGGCCCAAGGCCGACTAAAAATGAAGCTTCAGTAAGCAAAGCCAGTGTTCGTCACACCATAGAGGAAACAATCCTTGCGCCCGGCCAAAGTCTGCTATGTATAGAGAAAAAAATCCTTGCGCACGGCCGAAGCCCCTACCATGCTGTCTATCCTGCGATTTTTACAAGCAAAACTTTTTAATTAATCGGATCTTAAAATCGGGTATATGAACCCAAAATTTTAAATATTTCTTCCTCCTAAGCTAATCCCACGAAGCTTTACGCTTGTGTGCAGGAGACCAGAGTCTCTGGCAGGAATCGAACTCGCAACCCCCGCACTGATAGACTAGATCACTATCAGCTAGCCTACCGGGACACACGCTATCTTTTTCTGGTTTTTTCTTATTCTAATCAAACCTGCAAAGGGTAAGCATGTCTCGCTAAATAAAGAATATTTTGAATTATAATCTAACAACGTGCCTCTTTATTTCCAAATTGAACCGCTGCAATACTGCAATTATAATTTCTTTCAACCAAGAAATTATAACATAAATTGGATACAAAACATTGGTCAAAAGCTCCGGTTTAAATAGTTTCCAACTACCACTAATAAACCCAGCTACTTATGTTTAGGATTCACTTTGAATCCACATCTACAATACCTGAGTACAATCACCCACATAAGTTTGTTCCCATATTAATATAATTCTAACACTAAGAATTATTCATGTTTTTTTTTTGGGGGGGGGGGGGGGGGGTTAAAGTTCATTAAAAATTTAGAGGTGATTTTTCGTTATGAAGAATTGCCCAATTTTAGGGTCATATTTCGTTTAATTTTTAGGTTTTTTTTTAATTTTTTTAGTGTACTTTTTCATTAAAAAAATGGGGTCATATTGGATTATGAATAATGGCCTAAAATTTGGGATTAATTTATATACGTTTGTTTAGGCCATATTTCACAGCGCTGATATTAATTAGCAGGGAAACCATAAATATTCAATTGCATGTTTTTCGTTGTGCGACCAATGAAGGCAGAAACAATATATTTATCCGTTTCAGAGCTTTTTATGGATTTTGGCATCGATTTGTTAGGGCATATGCAAAAGCATATTTTACAGTTTGCAGCATTTTTTTGCATAATTTTGTTAAAAGAGTTTTTTGCAGCATTTTTATAAGTTTATAGCACATAATATGCCGTTTTAAGGCATATTTTTATACATTTTAGATATTCTTTTGGTGCCTACAAGAGCTTTCGCAATAAATAAAATTTTTTTTGCGAAATTTTGTTTTAAATATCTATCTGTTACCCAACGTGTTGCTTCAATTTCTCCAAAAATTTTTAAATTGATCTAACGATTTCCATCCATCCGTCTATCTGGTTATCTGTCTATGTTAACCTTGTGCGCAAAGTAAAAATTGCAATTTTGTAGATAATTTGAGAAAATTTTGTAAATACATTGTGGGAATTGTAAATTGTAAATGGTGAGAATCGGTCAATAATTTTACATATTCCCCATAAAAACTTCTTTCCAAATAAGACTCTTTGTGTCCGTTACCCATCTTATTATGTTGGTATTTAAATTGAATTCGCCCCAAAAATCTCAAAAATTCGTATGTAAATACTATGGTGTTTGGGCTTTACCGATTATAATTCTAGGATGGTTTTTATTTAATGGAATTGTTAATAAATTGTAGAATATTTTGTTTTTAAATTTGCTGGGGCATATTTTTAACAGTTTTCAGGGCTTATTTTCAAGTTTTTACTGCATATTTAATGCGCATAAAACGCGTTTTTTGTGCATATTTCTGGTTTCCCTGTTAATAAGTTAGTGAAAAATGTACTCAAAATTGCGAGATGTTGTGTCTCATGAAAAATTTTGGGCACATTCTAAAGTAGATAATCATTCAAAAGCTTATTTCGATCTACCAGGGTTAAAATACTATTTGGTTTAAAGATTGATGTTTGACTATTGTCTGCTAGCTGTTGGCAATGGCGGAGAGTGTTAAAAGGCAAACCCCTCTGAAGAGATTGTGTGGTTACAATTGAAACATGTAAGGACAACCTGTCCGTGAAACCCTGTTTTCGATTCCTATCTCAGTCAATAATGAAAAATTATCAATAAATTTTAACTCATTTTATGTTGTAAAATTTCTTTTTCCATACAAATAATTTAATGCAAATTTAATTCAATGAACTTTAGCCCGATGCAAGGAGGTGATTTTATGATTATATATTTATGTCCAGTATATCTTGACCCCGGGCCACGCCTGGTTTTAACAGTTAGCTATAAAATAAATCATGAAAATATTACTTCAAAGCAGTTGTAAAAGTTTGTCAAGGATTTAAATTTATAACGTAATGCAAAAATCCAAAAATCATTTTTTCTTAGCACGGCAGTAAAGTATAGAAACCATTTGTCTGTGAAGGGTTTCAGATGAATATTAAAAAATTTTTACACTGATTGACAAACTTAGTATACCCCCAATCAGCACTAGTGATGTAGGGTATACAAATCTTCGCAGCATATATTAGTGTGTAATTTTCTATTCACTGGCCGCCCTAATCTTGTTTCCTCACCTTAAAAAATAAACTTAATTACTAAAAGTACTTTTTAAATACTGGACAGCTGTCATTGTAGTTATCCCAATAATAACTGTCTAAACAAAGACTTATACAGGTAAACAAGAAAACAGGACAGCAAAAATAACAACACAAAAAAGTCGAATGAGAAAGAAAAACAACTAGAATTACAACTACCAGTACATTTGTTAAATGTTAGCTTTTGTACGAATATCTGACTTCTGTAACTCATCCCCTTCCCAAATAGAAAAGTACTCTGGTCGTTTTGGCTGGATGAGTATCAATTCTCGTTTATAAAATGCAAACGAGTTTTCAATGAAGATTTATGTTTCGATATGCTCACAAAAATTCCAATTTTTATAGTGTTAGAACTGTCATTGATAGAGAATAAATACGTAAACAGTGTGACTGAAAGGTGTTGCTGCAAAACATAAAATCGGATGTTAATTTTGAACAAAAATATTTTCTTAATGTAATAATTATTATAATTGCAAATAGATTTACCAATTAATAAAGTTTTCAAATTTTATTAAGTTGTATTAAAACTTTGTTTACCTATTAACTCTCTTTTTCCCCTGTTTACAAAATGTACATTCATGTAAAACAAAAAAAAATATCAAGAACAAATTTAAAGTAAAATAATAAAGTCATAAATTTGTTTGCCACAAAAAAAAATGTTGCATTATTCAAAAAGTGCATTTTGAGTTCTTGATTAGGCTTAACTCAATTTTGTTTCCTTTTTGCCTTTCGTATCAATAACCTAAATAAAGCACCACTGCATCTAATCGTAATCAGTTGTTCTTTTGGGATATAAATCAATAAAATAATGCAATTCAATAATTTTCCTTTTAACGTAACGAAAAACTACAGTTTCAGAATTAAGCCCTTTTTGCCTAACTTCAAGGAAATATGAGTTTTACCTCGTAACATAAGTTATACATTTACAATTGCAAATAACAAAATTTTTCTTCAGAAATCAGACTATTTTCATTTCCTTAACAGATGATATGGATTTTGTTCAAAAGATGAAAAATAAAAACCAGGGACCGAAAATAACTGTAAATTTTGAATTTTTGATTGAAAAAAGCAACCTCAAGGAAATGTCGGAGAATGAAACCAAGTATACCATTTTGAAAGTCTTGGACCAAATTGTCAGAAAATGCGATGCTTTTTAAAAATCTGATTTTTATTTTTTCATGCAAAAATAACAGTTATTTTTTTATTTTAACTTTTTTGAGCAAAACTAACAGTTATTTTTTAACTTTTATTTTTTTGAGCAAAAATAAAAGTTATTTTTTAACTTTTATTTTTTCTAGCATGAATAAAAGTCATTTTTTGACTTTTATTTTTTCGAGCAGAAATAAAAGTTATTTTTGTGTTTTGAACCACTTTTTTTTAATAAATATAATGAATTAATCACAAAATAACTTTTATTTCTGCTCAAAAAAAATAAAGTCAAAAAATAACTTTAATTCATGCTCGAAATAATAAAAGTCAAAAATAACTGTTATTTTTGCTAGAAAAAATAAAAGTTAAAAAATAACTTTTATTTTTGCTCAAAAAAATAAAAGTCAAAAAATAACTTTTATTTTTGCTTGAAAAAATAAAAGTCAAAAATAACTTTTATTTTTTATCGAAAAAATAAAAGTCAAAAAATAACTTTTATTTTCTGATTTTAACGATAAAAGTTATAACAGTTACGGTCCCTGATAAAAACACATATAAATAGAATTATACTTTTGATAAGGAATTATTATGATTAATTAATTAAATTATTGGAGACCTTTTCTTCTATTTCTTTTACTGTTCCCTTTAACTATTGAGATACTAAATACCAAGCAAGGCGGTCCCTTTCAAACTAACTCCGGAAAGCAAACAATAATTTTTCGTTAAAAATGGTTTTCTTAGAGGTGATCGATTTCGCTTATGCTCTCAAAAAGTGTAGTTTATTTTAGTTTAAATTTTAAGGGACGATGTCGAATGTGAACCACAACTAAACGACAAGTTTTTTCTGCATTTCATTTAACATTTCTCAATTTCAGACTTACTCAATTTGAACCAAGGAAATATTTACAATCGAGCAACGCGTTAAAGTTATTCAGGCTTCAATAAGCAGAATTGCCGCATTTGAGCGAATGATAATTTAAGAGTGATTGTCGAAAAACCAATGCACCCACAGAGAGTGACTTTTTGGTGCGGTTTATGGGCTGGCGGCATCATCGGGCCGTATTTTTTCCAAAATGAAGCCGGTCAGAGAATTGGAAGATATAAATATGGACGATATGTTGTTTTGTTCCATAGATAATTGAATCATACCAATATTATAATAATTTCCTAAATAATTTGAGGTTTATTCAAAATCAACATCGGCCCTTAAAATTTAACCACCCTTTATATGAACCTTGTATTCGTTTTTCAGAAAGTAGAAGTTGTATAAACGGAATTTTTAACATTGAATTATGAGTAAATGAATTAAAATAATTGAATCAATTATTTCGAAAAGGGCTCAGGTACACATTTTTGGAAATTAAGTTTTTTGCCGTTTTTTGAAGTTTCACATAAAGACCGCTATACTTTGGGAATGAAAGGTCATATATTCTTTCCATAGCGGTGAAAAACCAGCGGCTTTTTAAAATGAATTTCGAAAAAGGCTCATCTTCATATTTTTTCAGAATAATTAATATATGTGTTTTAGTAAGTAATGGAAAAAACACATAAAATTCAAACTTTAAATCGTGAAAGGTAAGTTTTGAATATTTCGTTGATTTGTTATTGGTAGAAAATATTTTTGATTTTGTCGTAATTAAAAAAATCTGAATAAGGAACACTGTAACAGAAGAAAAATTAAATAAATAGAAAATGAGTTAATCCAACCGCTCGAAGGATAATGATATCAGGATCGACAATTTCCAAAATTTTGCTGAAGGTATTCTGCAATGGCCAGCCGACATGTATTCATAGGCAGATGTAGAAGAAGATTTATATTTCTTATGTTTATCTTGATGTAATATTTTCGTTTTTTTTTAATGAATAGAATTTGTAATTTTAATAACCAGATAATAATGTACCGAAATGTGCTTATGGTTACTTTATAATAAAAAGCTTTCGTTAAAAATGTTGTTTACTTTTATTAAACTTTTAAAAATTCTTAAATGCATCTTCAAAGGGGTTCATCTTATCTTAAAATGCAAAATATATATTTAAAAGTTTCAATAAATTGCATTCACTAGCGATACCATTTTGCTACTAAAACAACATAAATTTAAAAAAAAATTTCGAAAAGGGCTCATCTCCGGAAACTGTAATTATCATTTTTTCCTTCAAATAAACAAAGGCTTAACATTTTAGGAAAAAACGCTGCTTAAAAATTCAAATGGTTTAAGATATATTCAGTGTTGTGTGTCTCCAGAATACTTTGTATTTTTGAACGTGAGCCCTTTTCGAAATAAAAGATTCAATTGTATTATTTATCGAAATTGGTATTGCAAATATAAAAAAATTGCTCAAATTTATTTAAAAACATATTTTTTTAAACATTATTGCCTTAAAGTTCATTATAACCTTGTTTCATTGTATCCTATGTGTGCATTTTAATGTATGTATACTCCTGTTTTTTAATGCATGACTTTGTCTGCGTATGCATGTATGTGTAAATTCAACTAAATAATCCCAGTTGGCCAGATTGCCGTTGACGACATCGTCGTCAATGATGTATGCACGACTTGTCCCCAGTCGTTTAGGCTTTCTAGAAGACAATTTACAGGAAATCGTCGTGAACGACAGTTTGGCCGTCGTTGTCTTATAAGTTGTCTTATATTTAGCTCTATGTGGGACCGTATAAGCGACATTGTCTTATAAGTTGTCCTCTATTGAACTCTAAGTGAGACAGAATAAGCTACACTGTCTTATAAGTTGTCTTGTATAAATGCTATTGACGACAAAGTTTTCTTGGTTGATTTAAATAAAAAAAACAATTTAGAAACTAGCTCTAACCACTAACACCGAAAAATGCTGATGAAGTTATTCGCGGGCTGCAAAATGGATTACATGCAGTTTACACTCCACTGTCAACTTTAAGATTGCCTTTAAATGTCGAATATAAAACATGTAACAGAAATTATAATCCCTCTTTACCAAAAAAACTGTCTGAAATTGATAAGCATATAAAAATTTGTGTCGTGGACGTCAAAATAGACGACATTGTCATGCATGTAGTCGTTGACGACAAAGTAGGCGACATTGTCTTTCTTCGTGTCTTATACGATTTTCGCGACACTTGTTCGAAAATGTCGTTGACGATTTGTTCGTGCTGTCCCTCACATGTCGTGCTGGAATTAAAATTGTCGTGCATCCGTCTTCGAGGATGTCTTAAAGACGGGGCCAACTGGGTGTGTTTGTTCTTGTAAATGTGTTTGTATTTTATAAGAATATTTGCCAAACAGTTAAAAGTCAAGTGCTGGTTTATTACAGCAGCAAAAATAATACTTAAATTTTTTACAACACATCCATACACATGAACATTTAAATGCACATCTAAGAAAAACACAATGTTTTTTTTAGTGTTCATCATCATTTACCATCTATTAAGATCCAAAGGAATGTGTATGCATAGGGCGGTGTGTACTTTGTACAGACACTTACTAACGCAGTTTAATACAAACTCGAGCACATGAACTTAAAAAAGTTTTATTGTTACTACCAGCACTACTACTTTACTTAGCTGCTAGTTTTTATAAATGTACACGCAGAGACAAATCTATTTTTTACTTTTAACGAAAAACTTTTAAACATGTAATACTTACCTAACCCGTATTATTGTCAACGGCAACTATATTATGATTAAATTAGGTTTTATTCAAGAAGCCAATATCATATGTTTATAAGCATATTAACCATAAAATGTGTCGGTGGCAACCTTTATATTGTTGTGGCTTTTTAAAGAACTTAATTTGAATATGGTTGCCGGTGACCATGCTTATGTTTAAAATAACCATAATATATATAAGAATGTTTCGTTAAAAGTAGTTTTGTTTTAAGTCACAAAATCTGAAAATGTGTTTTTTGTTTGCGTGTATGTTTTTATGTAGATTTTTGTAGGAGTAATATTTAGATGCGTTAGAGCCAACAAGTTCTGCAGTGCCAAAGATTATTTGCAATTGTAAGAAATTGCTAAGAAAGAAAAAAATAGATGCTTTAAAACTAAACTACTCGTTACTATTATAAAAATAAAACTAAAACATCTCTATACAAGAAAAAAAAACATGAGGGTTAAAGTAAAAGAAAATTATAAAAATGTTGATGGCAGTTTGAATTAATCTTAAGCTGGAAGTATTATAATAAAAATTTGCAATGTAAATTATGATTATGAGATGATGAATAAAAAAAATTAAAGTGTCAGTAAATATCCATGAGAAAAAAAGTATTTAAAAAAAACAAACAAAATAAACATTTGCTAACATTAAATATGTTAATTTTATTTAAGTTTAAACAAAAAACTTATTCAAATATACATTTCTGTGGCCTTTTGACAAAACATCTTAAGTCAAATTTCAAAAATTGAAAAAATGCTGTTAATTATACGAATTTTCCTTCAAAAAACATTTATGTTTACGATTTTAAAATTTTGTCCAAGAGTTTCTTTGCTTTCATCTCGGCTTTATGGCCTTTCTTTAGATAATCTGTTGAACATTAGAGTTTTAGTCTTTTTACATAAGATAATATATACCCACATTAGATCGTTTGAATACAAAAGTTTAATTTCTGAGTGACATTTCTAAATATTCCCAGTATATCTCTGTTTTATTAAAATTTTTTATTGTTAAAATATATTGTTTGATGCTTTTTTTAAATTATAAAATTATTTTTTTAATTTTGTTAAAATTTAATTGTTTTTCGCTTATTTCTATAAAAATTGTTGTTACGTTATTAAGATATTAATTAATTAATGATTTTAAGTTTAAAAATTGTTCAGTTCCATGCTGCAAGATAAGACTCTTAGTCTTGTGAATGGAGCGATTCAATTAACTAAAAAATAAATAAATAAAATAAATTTGGCACTTACCAAACTCTGGCTAACGATTTGCTAAACTCTTGTTAACGAGCTGAGAAACGTTTGCCAACTTGTGAAAAACAGCTGTTTAATGTTTAACAATTTGTTTGGTTTTATTTAAATAACTGTTTTATTTTATTTTTCTATCTTTGTGTATTTTATTTTATTTTAATTTTAAAAAACTTTTTAAAATTGTTATATGTGGAGGAAAAAACAAAAAAAAAAACAAGTAAGAAAGTATAGTCGGTGAAGGCCGACCATATGATACCCAACACTACAGTATTTAAAACCAAATTTTCGAGAGTGTATGGCTATATGAATAGGAAACTATCTTTGTTTTATATTTCATTTAAATCGGTTTGATAGTTTCTGAGAGGCAGAATTGCCCCCTATCTCTCTTCGTAGTCCTACCAATTCGGCCCATTTTCAATAAGCCAATTTCAGTTTCCTTGTGCCAATAAGAACCTGTGTTCCAAATTTTTTTTAATTATCTCCAAAATTGCGACCTGTACTTTGCGCACAAAGTTACATGGACAGCCAGCCAGCTGGACGGACATCGTTAGATCAACTCAGAAAGTGATTCTAAATCGATCGGTATACGTTAAGGCTGGTCTAGGACCAATATATTAAGGTGTTACACACATCAGCACCAATGCATTATACAGTAGAATCGCAAAAAAATTAGGTATCGGAAAAGTTAATCTCGCGGATAAATTAACCGAATTTAAGCGCGGCTGCGTCGCTCTAAATAGTTAACTTTAAATTAACTTTTCTGAAAGTTTTGATAAAAACATCGGAAATGAGCAGAAAGTACAGAATTTGAGGAAAATAATTAAAAATATTCAGGGAAAACTAAAAGCGTTGGATTATGGATCTTATAAATTAGAAAAAAATGTTTGAAATTCTCTTGTCTGTGGCGAATTTATATGATAAATCTAAGTTTATTTTTGGTTTTATGAAAACTAAGCCATTGGAAAGTTAATAGTTAAAAAAAGTTAAAAACCCTTGGGACATTTTGGTTAACTTTTTTTTAAAAATGCGATATTTCAAATCTTTTGTACCTTTGTAATTTTTTTTGCCGATGTGGATCTTTTTGGGCGCAAAATGGGCCTATTGAAAAACCAAGGTCGTAACTGATAAACCCTCAACAATTTTCTTGTTTTGTTTTTAAAAAATAAGTTAAAAAATTGTAAAAAATCATAAATATTTTTGTTAAATTTGAATTTTGGTTCAATGTAACTTAGTCATTTATTGACGAATTTATACGAACCAGTGGTTGTTTTACTAACTTCGTTATCTTAGAATGGTGACACAATCTTTTTAAAAACCGCCAATAACGGTTTGGAATGTCTCGAAAACTGTTCTACTTTTGACCAATCTGACTTCACATAGGACAATTGTACATAAAGATTAGGTGTAAAAATTAATTTGGGCACGACTTTGTTGAAAATGCGTGACAAAACGTTATTGTTTCGAACTAGAAACAAATAAAACAAAAAAAGTTAGTTATTCTAATAGGAAATCATTTATTCTTTTAAAAAAAAATTTCTGATCTGCAAAAGCGGAAATGACCAATTCAAACTAAAATTTTTTTAACTATTTCGTGTTCTTAATTTGTTTACCAAAATTATTCTAGGGTATCCGTTTAATACTGAAGAAATTTAAGAATGGGATATCCATAAGTTTAGGAGCTATGCAAATTTCGTTACACGTGTAACGCACTTTTAAAACCGGATGTGAACAGTTTGATTTCCAATTTTTCGAATTAAGACGCAGTTGTACTTATGTTAATCCGCAATTAGCCTGGAGTATACTCATAATGCTGTAAACGTTTTTAAGTGGAATATGCAATAGTTTTAAATATTCGAATATAACAGCCCACAGTTGTCGCGCTGCGAAACCGGATTCAGCCATTTTAATAAAACTTTTCTTACCTAGACAAAATTGTTTGTTTTTTTTTTTTAATCGCAAGTAGCCTACGATGTCCTAATTATGTTGTAAAAGTTTTAAAATAAGATATAAAAAAGTTTTAAATTTTTGCAAATTTATGCACGAATTTAATTTCGGTGATTATACATTACATTAAACACCTCTAGTGGGACTCCTATGCAGGTATATTATTAATGTTGGCGTCTGGCTGGTGTAAGCCGAGCATGATGTTTCCCATTATTTTAAGCGTGTGAAACCGGACAACATGTGATGCTGGCAACACCCCATGTTGAATGTAGCCCAGCTGGTGGTTAACTTCACCTTGAAAATGGCTCTTCTTTTTACTTGCTTTAAAATACTTCGATCAGCCAGACGCCGGCCTTTGTAAAAAATAAAATTAAAATCAAATTAAAGTAAAAGTAGAATAAATTAAAGAAACTTAAATAAAACAAAAAGTTATAGAATTGTGCTAAATAAAAGAAAACGATCCACCAGCAGGCAACTTAGTGCCAAATAAGGGTTGTTTTTTTTTTTTTTGATTTGAGCCACAAGTGTGCGAGACACGACCTGCCCCAACCAGCCACGCATTGAGCCTTCAGAACCAGGCAAGCCCTGCTAACCCATTATTCACCCAACATTAATATATATTGAAGAAAAATTCCCTTTAGGTGGTCTATATACATTTACCTGTAACAGATCAACACGTTCTCCAATAAAAAAAACTTGCTTAAGACTCCTGTTTTCTACCCTAAAATTATTTAAAATCCAAACCAAAAATTTGGCTTTAGACGGTAAAGACCATATCAAATGCTTACTCAGTGATTTCCAAAATATAAAATGAAAAGTATATGCAAGTTATATTATTAAAAAAAGTGAATAGAAAAATATATAGTCCACCTTCTAAATTCAAGCCATTTTGTATTTTTCTTAGACCTTTTTTTATCATGGCTTTTTATTTCTTTTTTAGGTTATTTTTGCTAAAAGAGTTTCTTTAATCCCTGTTGCAAGTTTGGTGCATTTTTTAGGTAAATTTTGTTTGGATTTTTTTATTAAGTCACTGCAAGCATTTTGTGCAATAAAAAATATACGAAGAACACTAATAAAAAAGTTTAAACTTTTTGCACAAATATTTTTTGCTTATGAAATGTTTTCTTTGAGGAAAAATAATGTTTATTTTGTTTGTATGTATGCAAAAGTATAACTGTGTATAACTGCAAAGGAGGTGGGTGTTATTTTTTAATATTTATAACAAATATTAAACGTTATTAAAAAAGTTTTTTGTGTGCATTTCTTACTTTTCGACTATTCAAATAGAAGCGGTGTAACCAAAAAAATATTTGAGCTCATATTCCTAAATTAAAATTTGACTGTACCATAAATTTCCCTATATTAATCATTTATTTATTTTTAAACAAAATATTGACACTTTCGATTTTTGAAAGGAAACTTATTTTATTACATAATCTTAAAATGTTGCTTAAAACTTTCCGGGACGTCTTATGGAATTCATCGAAAGAAAACTTAAAAATAGAACCAAAAGTTTGCGATGAAACAAAAGAAGTAATATTTTTAAAAAAAATTATCTAAATTAGTAAAAGTTATGAACCGACAAACTGTGTGTTACTTAATGTCAACATAATTTTATTATTAATAAGATTTCTGTATGACGAGCTAAATTCCCAATTTTTCATATTTGATAAATACACTAAAGTTTATTGTTGAGGGAAAGCTGGCTTCTATGCGGATTCCACTGGTTGCTTCGGCAAGCTCAACAGGAAAACTTTTTCAAAGATTTAAGAAAAGCCAAAAAATAATAAACAAATAAAACCTTAAAGCGAATAAGAATCATAAACACTCAAAGTCATACTTGTAACAATATCAAATCTTAAACAACTATGAAAAATTGGGAATTTAGCACGTCATACAGAAACCTTATTAATAATAAATTTTGTATTCCCGAAAATGACTTTGATAAATTTATTGAACCAATAAACTATGTGTTAATAATTTTGAGCTTCTCAATATACCGACAAAAAACATTGTTTTGAGTTTGCAACACCTCTCAAAATACATGTACAAGTTGGGAGTCAGCTGATTGAATTTTCGGTATGTACGGCAAATAAAAGGAAAATAAATATTTGACAGATAAGCGCTGGTTAGCTTTGCGACAGAAAAGAAGCAAATGAGATATTGAGAAAACTAAATTTCTTAAATGTGCAGTTTTTCGTTTAAAAAAAAAGATAATCGTGTAATTAGAAAACGGCCAAAAGACTTCTAACGAACATTATGTATTTAGTGCAGTTCTTCTCACCTCATTTCATCTGAAACGGGCTACTTTATGCAACTTTACTACCGTGGAAGGCCATGCATGTCAGAGCGGCCTTAGTTATGGCCCTTGTCGGCCTTAAAGTGTGGCCTATCCAGTGATGTTATACACTTTTTTGAAAAGTCCCTACGCAGCCAGAAAAAAATCCCTATTTTTCCCTACGCGCTAAAAAAAGTGTATCTGCAAAAATCCCTTCAACTTTTAAATTATAAAATATCAATACAAATAAAAAAAATATCTGACCTTTTTTCCCTACGGCCAATTTTTTTTTTGAAGCAAATCCCTACGAATACACTCAAAAGAAAAACCAATCCACCCGTACCCAAATCAATCCGAAGCGGTATTAATAGTACGGTGAGTACGGATTTTCTTGAATCAAGTACAGAAAGATTGATTCAAGTACGGATTTTTAATCCCAAAATACTTAAATTATCCATATTCAATCCCGTTTTCGTACTTGAAATAATCCGAAAATGAGATTGATTTAAGTAAAACTAAGATTGAATCAATCTGAAAATGCGCTTCATTCAAAAATTATAAAATTGTTTTAATCCGAATTCGTACCTAAAATAATCCGAAAATGAGATTGATTTAAGTAAAACTAAGATTGAATCAATCTCAAAATGCGCTTGATTCAAGTAATATAAAGTTGATTTTATCCCGAATTCATGATTGAAAAAAAACAAAAAAAGAAATTAGAAACAAAAAGTTATTATGATTGAGTTACTTACCCGTATTACACATTACAGAATGATAAAACACCAACATCATGCCCGATATGGTTTTTATTTTTGAAATCTTATGTAGATATTTAACCAAAAATATAAACTAAATGAGAAGCATGAATTAAAATTTACTTTTTAACCCTTCGTTGCACACATGAGTCTGGCCAGACCTTTTTCCATGTGTAAAGAAATTCAAAACATGCGCAAGCCGGAGGGTTAAACATGAAAATAATATTTATATGTATGTGTTTTTCTTGTTTTGTTTTTTCTACACACAATAAGCATACCGGTTTTGTTTTTGTAAATACAAAAAAAACTTTGATTTTCAAAAGTAATCCCATTTAGGATTGTTTTGAGTACGTTTAAGTGTTATTCGTACTTGAATTTTTGAGTACGCCTCGTACTTAAAGTAATCCCAAAAAACTTGATTTATCCAGAGTGTTTTTCTTTCTGTGTAGGGATTTTTCCCAACGTATAACATCACTGGGCCTATCCAACCATATTTTCTTCCTTTCATGTCTTATGAACTTGACGGTCTGCGATTTATATGTTATTATGCCAGAAATATTCTACGATTCGTCTTAGACATCTGCCTTTGATTGCTTTAGACGCTTTAGACCCAACATCTCACATGTGTAAATTAGGATTTGTTTCATAAAGGTACCAATAACTTGATTTTCATATTCTGAATCTTGATATTTGTACACTGCAATTACATATGTGTGAAAGTGAAAATTAGTATTCCCATATTTTGCATAACTTCCGTAAATACCTCTGCAAAAAATACTGTATATAAACAATAAGGAGACGAATATTCCTATCTGGCAACATTGGATGTTAAAAAAATGGTTGTCAAAAAGCGGTGCTCAACAGCGAAAAAAGCTTATTCATGAATTTAATAACTTTTTTAGAACTTTGCCCTTTTTTCGTAAAAAAGAAAACATTTTTTTTTCTAAAATTAAAAATATTTTCATTTTGTTCACTTCCTAGTTCAGCCTATAACGAGTAGTAAGTATTGGATGAAAGATGAAATGAAATAAAATTGCTGGTAAATACTAAAAAAAAAGTTCTATGCCAATAATAAAACTACTTCATGGTTCACTCGTTTATACATTTCTTTAGGATTTCAATATAAATTTTTCTCTAAGCAATTTTCAACATTTACGAAGTTGTTCAAATGAGTATGGGAATACGAAAATAACCCAGACAAAAATTATGTTTAACCTATAAAAAAAGGTTTTTATTTGAAATGTGCAACATGGCAATGACTGTGTAACAATTTTTGGCAGTGAATAAAAAAAAATTTTTTGTTTGTAAAACTGAACGGAACACTTTGTTGAAATATACATTTGCTTAAAGTTTTTTTTACATTGTAACAATAACTTCTTCAATATTTTTTTTTTGAAATTAAACGAAATTGAAACACAAATAATAAAAAAAAATACCAAAAATAATTAATATTACGAATAAGCCAATGAAAGTTTTCACCATCACACAGACACGCACTGTCATTGATATCAAACAAATGTTGCATGAAATAAAAGCTTTATGTACTACAACTATTTCTTTTCTTCCAAACAATTCCGTATTTTATTAACCAGAAAACCAATTCTGATAATCAAACTAAAAAAATTAAATTCTTTCTTTCCTGATATTTTCTCTGTTTAAAAAAAAAACACAAGTTTTTTGTTGAGCCGAAAACAAAAAAAAAATAATCTAAGCTATTGAACTTATAATAGAAAAAACTTTAATGTTTTACATGTAATACGTCTGCTCATTAGAAGAGATGTTGTTATGCCACCCAGAAATAACAACAACTGCTCAAAACACCAAGAAAAACTTTGTACGAAACTTGTTGTGAAAATAACAACAAAGTTTTTATATTGGGAAAAAGGCTTTTGTTTTAAAAAAAAAAACTAAGTCTCTACAACTCCTTCTTGTACTGACACATATACTCATACAAAAAAACACACATTCACATACAATTTTTTTGTTTGTAAAGGGTGTTTTTTTAGACTTATAGAGATTCCGATAATGATAACTCTAAAACTAGGTGTCATTCTATTGAAGTGTGTTTGAGTGTCATTTTTTAAATATATTTTGGCGAATCACCATGCAAAGACTTAAACCAGAACACCGTTCACATAAAGTGGACATTACTATCACTTCGCCCAGCAAACGGTGCACACAATCCTCCATCTCTGCAGCTTCCCAATACTATGGATCAATTCATGGCCACATTTAATCTTTTAGATATCACTAAGCAAAACCAAGCCCGTAGCAAGCAAACAAAAGAAGTCATCACCGCTGTAGGCGTGAATGTGACAAAGGACTTTAATTTATTCTTCCCATGACGTTATCAGCAACTCGGTCTCTGCCGTCCAATACTTGCAACATTCTGAGAAAAGATCTTAACCTATAAGTTCCAACTGGTGTAAGACTTAAAGCCAGCGGATCATCAATTGCGTCGATTTTGAAACAGATTTTTATTATATTTTATTCTCTTGGCTTTAGCGGTAAAAAACAAGCAAAATTGTAATTTTTGGAGGGTGGGTCGAAAAAACAGTTGAAAGAAATGTCAATGAAGTTTCAAAAACAGGAAATATTTTTTTTTTGCCACGCCCTCAAATACAGCACTTTTTAATATGTAGCGCTGCCATTTAAAGTCCGATCTTATTATATCACATATCGTTGTTCATGGCTTGACAGTCAGGGTTCTACCTGGTTTAATGAAATATGTATGTGAAAAAGAAAAAAAAGGCTCATAGCTAGACATATTTATTTTTAGATGGACTTTCATGGCACGTTTAAAAAATTTACATTTGGCGGAAGGATCCGAGATGGCAAAAGTGGCGCCCAGAATTTTGGGTCGGATTGAAAAGTCACCAAAGGCAAAAATTAAGCCACTATCAAGCCATGAACAACGGTATGCAATTTGATAAGATCGGAATTTAAATGGCAGCGCTACATATAAAAAAGTGCTGTATTTTGGGGCGTGGCAAAAAAAATGTTTTCCTGTTTTAGAAACTTTATTGGCATATCTTTCATTCAAGGGGGTGACTGGCACAACTTTTTTTTTTATGGAGGTCGACCCGGTCTAGAGTACAATCCTTTTAGGACTTAATTACATGCCCAATGTGCCATCAGCCTATTGAAAACCATTTCACAGATAAATTGTTCCAGATAGTACAACATGCAATACAGCGCGCTAATCAAAAGTTTTCTTATGCCAAGGGTTTGAGGGCCAATTTATCTCAAGAAATGGCATGTGAGTTGGCCCCCTCTTTTTCGTGATTTGGAATCTTTTAAGGCATTTTTGTTGGGGTACGTAATTTTTCTGGTCTTTACTGATAAACGATCAACGATTTGTCATTTAAAGGTCAGTCTGCGAAGCACTCTTGATCATATGGCATATGCCATGAAATCTGTGAGCGAATTAAACTAAAATTTAACTCATTCCATTGAATTTGTTGTCTTTTCTTTTTTAAAAAAATGTAATGCCTCTAAAAAAAACACCTCTTATATATAGAGGATTTAAAATGCGTTCTTTTTAAAAACGATTGTATTGTACAATGACATTAAGTGCAGAATGTCCAAATGTCGGCTAACCAAACACTCTTAAACGATAAGCAGTGAGTGGGTCAGGATATGAGAAGGATACGGTATGATGGCAGACATAATTGAAAATATCATTAAGCTCTGCATTGTGGTAGAATATAAAATTTTAGTCTTGTGTTGTATTTGGTTGGTTTTGTATTCTCTTTCTTAGTTTTTAACATTTTATAGTAGATTCCTCGTTAGACAAAAGTTTGCTGATGAGTTTCAACACCACAAATTGGTTTATATAAAGCATTAAATGTATCTAAATATGAAATATTAAAGCAATGTAAAATTTAAAAGTTAACCAGAAATATGCAAGCAAATTAAATGTAAACCAAATAGAAATTAAGCATATGCATTTACAAAGTAGTAAAAATAAAATCACAATAGTTTGTTTTAGTAAAAAGAGTTGTACTGTATCGGTGTTCATAAACAACAAAGCATCTAATCCCTTATCACTGTCTAGAGGTGTACCTCAAGGATCGATTTTAGGCCCAATATTATTTTCAATTTACGCTAACGATCTGCCGCAGCAATTAACTCATTGTAGTGTCCACATGTATGCAGATGATGTACAATTATACTTGAGTAGTCCAGTAGCATCAATTAAGGAAAACATTGACAAACTCAATTACGACCTAAACAACATATATCATTGGGCATCTCAAAATGGTCTGTGCTTAAATCCACGAAAATCAAAATGTCTGGTTATTCACAAAAAAACCGTCACACCTTTAATCGAAAATAATATCCTTATAAACAATGAGAAAATTGACATCGTAAAAACGGCAAAAAATCTGGGATTATTGTTTAACAGCAACTTAACGTGGTCAAGCCATATAAATACACTGGTGGGACAAATTTATGTTAAACTAAGAGCCCTGTGGTCCGTACAATACTTTACACCGCTGAATGTCAGAATCCTACTTGCAAAAGCTTATTTGGTTCCAAGCCTTACATACGGATGCGAGTTGTTTTCTCATTGTGATTCTACTAGTACAAAAAACCTTGAAGTATTATATAACAACATCACTAGATATATATATATGGACTTAAAAGGCGTGACCAAGTTTCAGCATACTCGAAAACTCTCTATGGAGTTTCTTTCGAAAGCCTTCTTAAGATAAGAGTTCTTTTGTTTTTGCATAAAGTGATTTACACCGAAAAGCGGAAATACCTTTTTGAAAAAATAAGATTTGCTAGATCACCAAGGGGTAAAAGCATAATATTTCCGAAATTTCGATGCCTAGTTTCCGAATGGCAATTTTTCATTAACGCAATTCGTCTTTGGAATTCTCTTCTTTATCACCAATAAATAAACAGCAACGCAATTTCTTTTTGGGTATTCCTTTTTAAATATTTTGCCTAATTTATTTTGTCAAAATTTTTAATGTTAAAATTCTTAATGTTTAAGTTTTCTATGTTGAAATTTTTTTATATTAAAATGTTATGTTTTATGTAATTTGGAATCTAATTTGTATACATACAAAATCCTGCACTGTAATTATAAGACTTAGTTCTGTTGTGCAGGAAATCATAAATAAATAAATAAATAAATAAATAAATGTATAGAGTTCTCAGGGAAGAAGATAGTTCTAAAGAGAATGGACTAGGATTTGAAATTCAAAATATAATTATTTGAAAGTACATCAGCTTATAAAAACTTTCTTTTAAATAGGCAAAAAGGAGGTCATGACACATTTTTTCAAAAACAAGAAAAAAAGAGCTTTAGCTTTTTTGCCCAGGCAGACCAACACAGAATGGTCATTGTGGCTTTGTTATGACGTCAAAACTACGTCGGAATCAATTGTGCGTGCGTATTTTCACATTCAGGCTTTACACATCCGTTTTTATGTACGATAAGTAAATTATTTTTGTTGTCGAAAATGTATTGCTTCACTCAACAAAAAAATCAATCCATACAAACCCAAATCAATCCTAAGCGGTATTAATAGTACGGTGAGTACAGATTTTCTTTAATCAAGTAAAAAAAGATTGATTCAACTACGGATTTTCAATTGCAAAATATTTAAAACTAAGAATGAATAAATCTTAAAATGCACTGTATTCAAGAATTATAAAATGGTTTTAATCCGAATTCGTTCTCAGTTCTTAATTGTTTATCAGTTTCAGATATTGACTCGAAGATCGCATTGTTTCGCTAAAGGTGCTATCAGACGGCATGTATTTTACATATGTACTGTCACTTTTCTTACCCATATGTAATTCCGTATGTATGTTAAAATTTCCATTTAATTTTTGCTATCACACCTGCTTATGTTTTTCCTATAACCTATAAATGTAAACAAAAGCTGACTTTTTAACGTGTATAAATTGTTTTAATTATAAAGCTGCTGAAATTATAAAGTTCTTAAAAGTAAAATGGATGTAACAACTGCTAATAAAAGAATTCTAGCGTCCAGCATTATTGCAGTAATTTTGAAATAAAAATAAAAAAAAAGAAACAAAAACCATCTGTTTTGTTTATGTTTGCCACAGGAAAATAGAGCGTGTTCTAATCGAAAAAATTACATACGTATTTCCACATGTATTTTACACATGCAAAGTTTCATATGTATCACACGATGTGTACAACTTTTACGGATGGAAAATTTGACAGTACATGTGTAAAATACATCCCGTCTGATAGCACCCTAAGATTCACAATAATTTATTCTTGGTCGGTTGCCATCTTCATAATTAAAACATTTAACGATTTTAAATTATTTAATAATAAATACGTTGTGGAGGATGCATAAACTTAAAATTTTATAGATTTGTTATGTATATTATTTAAAAAAAATTTTTCTAAAATAGAAAAACCATATTCTGTAAGGAAATTTTGTTCCATAGACTTAAAACATAAATTATATAGACAAAATATTAACCTACACATATATGCCTATGGCCATAAACCATTTTGTTTTATGAATCTTGAAAATTATGCAAAAACTAATTTTACAAACAAAAATCTTTCTAACCTTTTCCTGATAGTAAAATTGCAAAACTATGATGGCGTATGATTAATATTAATATATTTTAGCAAGTACATATACTCACAATATTATTACAGTAACGGACTGTAGTTTATTTAAGAAGTATTCCGTTCAGTAATTTTTAAATAAATAAACATTTAAAATTCCAAGCACATTTATTTTTAACTGATTCTAACAGTTATTTAAAAAACTAAGTGCATATTAAAACGGATTTTCAGTTGCAGTTAATTTTGTCCGTTGATTAAGTTAAATTCTACTTTTTGTAAACTTAAATGAAAATGTTATTTAAAATAACGAAAAGTTCATTAAATTTTTAGTTTTAAAAATTCAACCGTGAATTCCGTAAAACCAAATGAATTTCCAGTTATTTTATGTAAATTAACTGTCAAAAAAATTGCCGAATAATCCGTTAAAAACAATGGAATATTCAGTTATTTTATATAAATTAACCGTCAAAAAATTAACTACACATTCCGTAAAAACAAAGAAATATTCAGTTATTTTATGTAATTTAACTACCAAAAATTTTATTTTACTTATCTTTAAAAAACGATGTGCTTGTTTTGTGTAACAAATTCCCATTTTCTATTTATTAAAATGATTTAATTAAATACATCAAATTTTTAAAGTAAAATAATTGCGAAACCATATCGGACATGCTGCTGGTATCTTATGATTGTGAGTTCTTCTGTAAACAAACGAGGTCAGTACAAAAAAGTGTAACAGGGTAAGTAAACAATAATGTTATCTCTCTCATTAGAAAAATACCTGCCCGTCTGTCTTGTGTTTTTTAAAAATTCGGCTCTTTTGTGGTGCAAGGGAAAATTACTGAATTTAATAAAACAACTGAATATTTCTTTGTTTTTATGGAATATTCAGTTAATTTTTGATAGTTAATTTATATGAAATAACTGAAAATTTATTTGTTTTTACGGAACATGGGGTTGAATTTTTGACAGTAAAAATTAAAAGAATTTTTCGTTAAAAATAAATGGAAAATAAGTAGACCGGTTTTTAAATGAATTTTCATTTATTTTATATTACAAATTCAGTTAATTTTACGTACAGAATATTGTGAGTGTACGAGCTAAGTGTACTTAGTTATGCAGTCGAAATTCTCTATAATGAATCTGACTGGGACCATAATATTATGTAGTTCATTAAACAGAATCTTCATAATACACAATTATGTTTTTTTCACTTTTATTTCAAATCTATACCTTAAATGCAAAAGGCCACCTAAGTAACCAAAAATTCAAAATCGAATCGAGAATTTATTCCGATGTATTGCATCCACACAAATATATTAAACTTTTTTGACCAAAATTAGCGATTTTATTAACATAAAACAAATGGCACTATCTACAAACAATTATATGATAACCGCTTAAAACAAACTCAACTAACATTTTGCATTATATACAAACTTGTCAATCTTCAACACAACTGGTAGGTTTTACAAAAAAAATATAAGAAAAATAAACTTTAAACAGTTAAGGGCCATTTATAATTTTTGTCTACTTTAAAAAGCTTTTTCTTTCTCCTTTAACATTTTTTAAATGTTAGATAGATCCTTTTGCGTTTTAGGTAACGAAATAATCAGGTGTTTGTATTACACACAATGTTAAACAAATTTTTTTCAAACACAGTAAAATAAAATGTTGGTTTTTTTAAAATGTACTCCATAACTTACGTCACGGCTAGCGAAAAATTTTAAGCCCTCAAATCCCTACTCAGAATCTACCCTTTACTACAATTATTATTATTTTTTTTTTGTTTAACGTTAATATTGCACAACTGAATAAAAAATTTATCTAATTGAACGTCAAAAACACAACTAATTTTAAATGCAGTTTTTGATTTTTATAGAGAAATCAAACCAAAAATAAAAAAGAGGAAAATTGCAATAAAATTAAAGTTGTGCTACGCTGATTGAAATCTTAAGCCAATTGGCTTAAGTCTTGTGTTTAACATGAAACTTTTAACAATTAAGCCATGTTCTATTGCGATAAGAGGCTTAAATTGTTGAAACATTGTTCGTTCATTTATTATTTTGTTTTCTATTTTTATTTTGGAATGTGAATTTTATTTTATCCTCTGCTGCATTTTTTGGTGATTTCGTTTTAAGTCATTTGTTGTTACATAAAACAGACAAACACAGTTGTGTTGCCTGAGCGGCCGGATACTGTGTTTATTAGATTAGTCATGGGTGGCCATGAAGTAGATAATAGAGGAGGCTGTGGTGCAGATTAGAAAAGACTGACGATGGCTAACTAAAACTAACACTGTTATAGTTTTCACGGTGTTTGTTATTTTGCTGGTTGACAATGTTTTCTTTTTCCCTCAAACAAAAACAAAACATACAAAAAAAAAAACATAGAATTAAGCCAAAACTAAAACAAACTTTTATTGTAAAAATTGTGCAGCAAAAAAACTTTCTATCCAACTAAAGTAAATTGTTGTTTTTAATCCCTCTCTCTTTTGAAACAAATTTTCTGCAGGTGAAACATCAATTGCTGTCAGTTGACTCCTCTTCCGTTTACTATATTTACAATTTACAACACAGTTGGATAAACTAAAAAAAACACTAAAAAATGTTGCTATTTTTCGTTTTATTTCAAAAAAAATATCAAAAGCCCTTTAAAATACACGTAGGCAACAAAAAAGGAGGAAAAACTTGCTAATACCCAGTGGTAAAAAGAATGAGTAACAATGCCTAATAGAATGCCTTTAACAGATACAAAGTCTCGTTACCGCATTCCATAATAATTTATTGTTTATACAGGCTGTCATTGGGAGCAAGCCCTTCCACACTCCCTACTCCATACAGGGCTCTAAAAGGGTCTTAGATCTGGGATTTTTAAAATGGAATATGAGGATATAAGTCAAACATGTTAAAAGTTAAACAGAAAATTTGTTAAAATGCATCAGAATGTATGTGCGACTGTCTAAAAATATAAAAAAAGGCATCTACGTCAATTTATCAATAAATATAAGCTGCGTTCGTTTACCCCAAAATTTGTACAAATTTGTACTGGATTTTACTGAAATGCGTTCGAGTGCACATAAGTTTGAAAAATGTTCATATTAATCACCTACTGGATTTTACTGGCGTTTTCCTGGAAAAGTAAACGAACGCACATAAAATTAATCATAAAAACGGAGACATTTTTTCAAGTTTACGTAACATAACCAATTTATACAAAAACTTCCTAACATGTTCGTTTACGTAAGGGTTACGGGATCCAAAAAAAATTTAACAACTTCTTTGCCCTTCAAAAGAAGGGAGTAAGTAATGTCCCTAAGATCAAAAGAAATTAACACGAAGTTGATCGTTTATCCCTTCTTTAAGAAGGAAGAATATTTCAGAAGACCTCTTTAAAAAAATGTATACCTCCTGAAAGGCAGATTTCAGAAGAAAAGATAACAAAAGAAACGAATATTTTAGAAAGAAGTTAAAAGGCCTTAAAAAGGTCTGCCGTTTGAGGCTCTTACCCTATATGGGAAGTGCCAACGAAAATTCTACTTTTTGTAACGTAACACCAGAAGTAAATTAAATTGTTTCTCAAAAAAATTGTTTATGTGTAGTTTACTTTTTTATATTTTGGTAAAGCGCAACTAGCTCTACATTAAGTAACAAGAGGGATAACGGTTGAACAACATGGTCCTAAAAAAAACCTTATTTGCATTGTGGCGTTACTTTAAAAAAAGTAGACTTTTCGCTAAAAATGCCCATATGTACCTTTAGACGAGCAAAGATTTTTAAATTTGATAGCTTAAAAAATAAATTTACATATATAAATCCAAATTTTACCAAAAAAAGGTTTTATACAAAACGTCTTGCTCAATTCGCAGTCTTATTCAGTTTCGTAAATCAAGTCAAAATCCACATCTGTTTTTTTAACGTCACGCCATCGCATGTTTTTTATTTTATATCAGCAAAGCCTTAGCGGCGATTGCTGTAGTTGTTTTTCTGAAAATAGTGCTACTTCATAACTTTGCAAAGAAAAAAACTTTTTACAAATTTGACTTTTTCATTTTATTTTTTACATTTTGTCGTACAACATCACATCTCGCCTAAATTGAAATACCCATATAACGCTGATAAATAAAAATCGTATATATATATATATTTATATATTGTGCAAGTTTTAGTTTGTAGAAGTACCTAGCGGGAAACTCAAAAGACCTTCTTACTTCAGGCCTTTTTAAAGGCCTGCTTAAAATTTTTTAGATTTGATTAATATTTTTATATAACTGCTAAAGAATACCTCAGAGGGCATCGGCTCTTTGGTAGAAAAGATGAGAAGGAAGTAGAGAAGGAGTAACATTTTTTTATTGTTTTTGCACAAGCAAAAGCAAAATAATTATTTTTTTTTATTCCTTTACCATTCTTACGTATCTGCTAATGAAACGTGAGCGGAAGGCCTACTCTGCAATGACAACGTGTGTAAAAAAGATATGAGTATGAAATGTTTATTCAAAAGAAGGAGTACAGAAGTCCTCCTTCTTGTTCCCGCTGAGCATTTCTTAAATAAAGGTGCAACACAGTTAAAACTTGTATTGTTTAACGTAGTTTTTGTTTTCCTTTTTACTACACATGCATCTTCATAGATGAATAGAA